>JAVTVY010012639.1:0-53391 GCA_036873755.1 Hanleya hanleyi
ATCGTGTTCCAAGGTGGGGGTGAGGTCGAAGGCGAACAACGTGTACCCACGGTAAAAGTCTCGTCGAGTGATGGTATTTCCTTCGTCCTGGTTGTTTTCTCCTGTGGCTGTATTCAGGTAGCTCCGCACATAGTTTTGGTTACCAAAATCCGGTTGTAATGGCCGTGCTGGAATTTGATGGCCAGCCACGTGCAGTGCCAAAAAGTTCAGGTTGAAATGTTGAAAGGCGAACGGGTTCTCATCCCACGCTCCATTGAAAGCGGTGTTGGTCACACACGCTATGGTAACACGTTTAGGGAGATCCCCTAGAAATACATTTTCACGATTGGCCATCATTGTACCGGCTGGCACAGAGAACACCTTGGTCTGTACGCGTCGGATGGGGTACAGGGCTGTTTTTTTCGATAAGGCTTCCAGGTGACTCACCAACACCCCCTGTTGCAAATCCACCGTACGCACAAACAGGGCTGCATCTTCTAGGACGATCTTGTAATTGGGGGCCGCTCCACCGGCCATCAAGGCGAACGCAGGTGTGGAACGGATCAACTTGATCTTGATGGATACACCGTCCATCATGTAGCGGTCTTGCAGGAACAGATCGGCGTGCAGTCGCCCCATCATATCGACGGACTTGCTATCGGCTGTCAAGTTTTTGCGCGCGGTCAACCCATTATTGGCAGCGAGCGTACTATTCATGGAGCCGGGTGTATCCTTGTAGTCCAGCGCGGCTTGCAAGTGGGATTTTTTGGCATCTGAACCGTACGACAACAGCGTCTCCATGTAAGCTCGGTACGGGTACGTATTGGTCGACGTACTGATGAGTCTATCGCTCATACTCATATCCACCTGTTGGAACAAGGAGTGCAGCCAAAGATTCACTGGGCCTACTACTGCATCGTCCGCTAGGTCGGCCCCGGCTGCGTCCACTATTTTGGCTTTCACGTACAAGTAGGTGTGGGCTAAATCCAGGTAGGCCGTATCTTTGTTTTCAATGTTAAATTCCACGGGTCCGCCCCGTCAGGCTAAGCCGGGGTCGATGTTCACGCAACGTCCTTCGGCTGGTTTGGGTGGGTGGGAATGATACAAATCCAGTTGCTGTTGGTGAGCGGACACGACTCAGGTGAATGAATGCCATTATGCGAAAGATGTCTCTCTACTGCTCTTCTTCTTCTTCTTGGTCTTATTCATATCAAGTTGTGCGTCAATCAGTGTATTGGACGATGAACCGAAGCTCTTCGCTGTGTCATCTGATTGTCTTTTAAGGGCTTTGGCGATCAAGACGCTGCCTGCTTCTTTAGCCCGTCGTTTCAAGGCATTTGTCGAGATTTTGCTTTGTGCCTCCATCCGCATCACCAGCACACTGCAATCACTGCGTACCGCTTGTTTTCCCACGCTTTAACACCTCATTGTCACCAAAGAGTAAAACGTTTTCTGTTACCAGTATGTTCCCCAATCCGTGACCTCGTTGCATGCGTGCACCGCTAAAGATGGGCAAGCCTCCTCCCGTTTGTTTCTTGTAGTAGTCGGCATAGCTGGGCGTATGGCACTGGTAAGGCACGTACATTATACGAAGTGAGGAGAACGGGCTTGTCGGAAATGAAGTGTCAGCACCACTTTCCCTCGTTCATATGCGACCGGGTGTCCCGTGTCATCTCTTATATCCACCGTGATCGTGTTGATATCGGTATGTCGTACGGGCAGGTAGAGTATATGGTTGAAACTCTGATTGCCATACGTCTTGCTAATGGGGACCACCCGTAACAGAGGTGTGTTCACATCGCCCACAATATGGCTGTCCACTGCGTCCGAGTAGACGTAGAGTCCGTACATGCCTACTTTCATATCCATCACAACGTCACCGTTGTCGGTGGTGGGTCCCGGGTACACGCTGTAAGGCATACCTAACATTTGCTGTAGTGTAGGACTGAGTTTCACAGCCACGTTAGGGCTCAGCAGGATACAGGCCTTGTCGTTGTGTGGGTTGACAGCCCAGATCACGTGATTCTTGAAGGATAGACTTTCATGGGTTTTGAACTATTCGTGGCCTCCCGTAGAGCCTGACTGAGGTACATCATTTTTAGATGACGACTCTATAACGAATATTATGGATTAAGAATACTGATCAGCGATACGGATTTGATATTTTGGAACATCATGATGTCTTGCCGGCATCATTGAAAATTGTTGACCGCTTCTCTCTTGCAGGAAACAAGCCTATGTTTATGTATACTTTTGTCTTTTGAATTTGGTGCTAATACTGTTATATGGAAATGGAATAGGTCTTTGGATTATGGACGCGGATATTCTCTAATGGACGACGGCTGGATTATGAATGACGGACTAGACGCTTGTAATTGTACTCCAACAAGGACAGCTGACCCTCTATGAACTTCTGGGGCGTATCGTATTGGCCTTCGGGGAGCGTCAGTTTGGTTACTTTGCCTTCGTAGGTGACGTCGTACCATACTTCTTGGTCTCGTACGTTGTACCACGAGTAAGGGTACTGAATATCTACCAGTCCACATTCCCACCGACCAGGTAAATGTAACGGTTGTGGTAATTGAGTCACATACTTGGCCAAGGTGTTGTCAGGAAACACATCGAATGAACTATTACTGGGCAACGTCAGGTAAAACATGACGACTGAGTTGTTCTGGCTTCTGCACCGGGTTTTTATAGGGGTGCCCTTAGTAGGGTTCCCAGGCCTTGGGCGCCTTACCTCGGCGTTGTGATCGTCGCGGTGACTTAGATCTGGTAGGTACCCGTCGTCGTTGTGGTGTTTTGGGCGGTGACATGGGGGCCCAAGAAGAGGAGGGTGGTGGTGGTGGTGGTTGGTGTCAGGTCGATTGCTGCATAAAGGCCCAACGGTTAGGATTCCCTACCAATTCTTGAGGGGTGTGTGTGTCTTTTAACCCCTGAGCAAAGGCTTCCCAGCCCGGTGGATTAGAGTGTTTGCGAGAACGTACCATATCGTTGATCAAATCGGTCATATGAGACCCCGGCACCACTTGGTTTCGAATCAGCAGTTTTCCTTCATCGTTCCAACCCATATCGGAATTCTGTTTCACCCGGTCCAACAATAAACGCGCCTTGGTCTTGAAGGCTTTAGGCACACTGGCCAACACTTCCTCTTCCAGCTGAGGTGAGGGTGGCGGTGGTGTGAGTGTGGGCGTTGTTGGAGTGGCGTACTACTACTACTACTCCCTCTATATTGATCCATAAACGTCTGGTACCGGTTCGGCGTATGATGGTAGAGTTGAATTTTCTCGTGATCGAGTAGTCGACGTTGGAGTATACTATTCATCTCTTCATCCAGAGACTGGAGGTGTTGCACTGTGGCAGGAACGGGATAGGGTGATTGCAAACTCTGTGTAACAGTCGAGGTTCGACCAGCATCATTGTTTTCGTATGTTCCATGTTTTAGCGTCCAAGATGGAGCCTAGTAACGGTCCCAGTACAGTAGCGGCTAAGGGTGCGAGGAGTGCGCCGAGAAATCCACCTCGCTGTAACACCTGTTTCTTTTTCTTGACACTACCCGTCTTCTTCACCAACGTTCGGAGATCCGCCTTGTGCCGTTGCAATTTCCCTTTCTGCAGAGGACTGAGCGGAACATTGCCTTTTAACACATTATGCGCCACTTCACACAAACACCGTACCAAGTCGGGATCCGCCCCGCGCACCAGGGCCCGGCCCACCTCCGGTGGCGCGCTGCGTAATACGCGGAGGGCCGGCGCGTGCTTGCGTATCCGTGCAGACATGATTGTGACGGCTAGAGTGGGTTGTCTTCTTCTTTTATTTGGGTGTGTACACCGTCTGCACCTCTCCGGGAAAAATGTGGGTGCGCAATCGAAGGGTCGAGGGGGTGTCTTGTTTCAAGTCGATGAGTAGATACCCGTGAGCTCCTTGGGTAGCATCTTCAAAGGCTTCTCGTACAAAGGCCGTGTTTTTAGGGTACATCTGTTGGGCCAGGTGCATAATTTGGGAAGCGTCTCTGGGGTTTTTGAATAACACCACATACTGAGCATTCAAACTAATGTTCCTGCGCTCTTTGTTCTTACTGAAGAGATTCTGCACGATGTAGATGATGCTCAACCGACGATGATGGCTTCCTTTGGTAAAGAGACGGGTGATTCGACTGTCCGTTTCCGTCATGAGATCGTCCACCACGACCAACGTGTCTTCTGGGATGTCGTCAGGGGGTAAGCCTTCCACTAAGGTGAGTCCCGGGAGACGTGCCAGTTCCTCGTACGCTGGTTGCCAAGCTCCATAACATCACAGGATGCGAGCTACGGGAGGTGAAATGAGGGCTGACCCGTGTTGGATGAGGTGTTGAACGAAGTGTGTTTTTCCCGACCCTGTCGGTCCAGCGATGAGACACGTGAAAGGATGCTGCCACCGAGGATCCATAGTTTTTATGAGGGTGATTTAGGGTTCGGATCGTACCGGGGGCTCGTAGTGGAACGGTGGGTACCGTTGCCGTGGTAAACGTGATTCACCGGAGTCCACTCTAAATGTTTTTAGCGTCGGTGTACTGGGTGAAGGGTGTCTCAGGGTAGACGGAGGCTGGTGATCAGGTCGAGTCGTAGTAGTAGTAGTAGTAGTAGTACGGGGCGTCGTATAGGGGTGTCTCTGGGTTGATACGTGGCGGTGAGGTGACGTCGTGGGCCGCGTCGTAGGAGTCGTAGTGGTGGTGGTAGAAGATGGCGTAGGAGTCGTAGTGGTGGTAGAAGATGGCGTAGGAGTCGTAGTGGTGGTGGAAGTGGATGATTGAGGTGGAATTGTTGGACGAAGGGTGTTGAAACAGGATATCACGTACGCCAAATCGTAGAACACGCCTCCAAATAAGGTACCCAGAAGCACTACTAGACACACTACAGTACCGACTTGTGCTTTTCGAGTCCGTAACAGTAAGGGTAGATGTGCACTATCCATGGTACAACCCTACAGTAAAGGATAGGGGTGATAGGGGTTAGAATTTATAGGCGTTTCATGTCACGGCCTGACACCCAGGAATTAAACGAACGGGGCCAACCTTGCCATTTGACGAAATGATAGGGGATGCCACGTCGACGTTCCGTTTTCAAAATCTTTTCCACCGTGTAGTAGTCTTTCGGTGTTTTCACTATGGGTTGTAATTCTGCCTCGTAAAACGTGCCTTGCAGTGTTTCTCCTTGTAGATCTTCCAGTTGATAGACGTGTGGTTGTCGACGTTTATGGCGAACGATGACAAAGTGCTCGTCACTCCAGTTGGGCAAGTAACTTTTCTCAAATTGTCCTTTCACTTTACTGATCCGTACCACATCTCCGCGTTTGTAACGGGGTGACGTGAGTGGTGGTGGACTGGGTGAGTACAGCGTACCACGCACTTGATGTTCGTTGCGTTCTGTCACATCGAGGGGAGCTCGCTGGATACTGCGATGATAGGCTCGATTGTACCCTTGGACCAGTTGAGGTAGTACATCGATGTACCGTCGGGTGTTTTGGGCAGTAAAATACTTGTACATTCGTCCTTTGAAGGTGCGATTGAATCGTTCCACCACAGAGGCTTTGGTCTCGTTGTACGTATGGAAGAAAAATACCTTCTGTTTCTTAAGAAAGGCTTGAAAGGGTCGGTTGAGAAATTCTGTGCCTTCATCCGTTTGCAAATAGAGGGGTTTGCGCCCCGTCTTGAAAATCTGCTGGAACGCCCGTACCAGATTCTCTCCTGTTTTGGTGCGAATGGGTAGTACCCATGCATACTTGGATAAAATATCGATACAGGTCAACATGTACCGATGTCCATCATTGTGGGGTGCAAATCGACTCATATCCACTAAATCAGCCTGCCATTGTGCGTCTATGCCTCCTACGATGACTCGGTTACGGCGAAAATGTCGTCGGGCTGCTCGATGTAAACTATAAGTGTCTTGGGTTTTTAACCAGTCTCGAACTTCAGTTCGACTGATGCCTTGGGAATGGGCAGCTCGAGCGAGCGCTCCCACAGCGCTATACGCGGCTGGACTGGTAGGGTTGTAATACAAATCGGTTAACACCTTGTTCACTGTAGATGCCGACCCCTTTTTCCCCTTTCGGGACCCCCTCATCGGGGTGCCCCTGGGTTCCCGTCCGGGTGTGGTGTGTTCGCTTCATCAGGTGACACTGACACTCTAGCCTCTGTGCACCCTATAGATATAGTACTTTTCTGTTCCCCGGCTGTATCGGGTTCATGTAGTTGTTCATGGGGTTCAGCCAGCGCGTCCTCCATAGCACGAGCCCACGCCAACTGGTCTGATGATCGCTCGTCCGGTGTAAACAGCTGGTCCACAATAGGCACCACTTTCTCCAAGGCTGTGCACAGATCGGGGACTAGGGTGAAGCCTCGCGTAGGGTCTTGGTAGCGGCCCAGGCGTAGGAAGAAGGTGGTACGGTATACGTAGATGGCATTGTCTATGTGGATGAGGTGTCCGTCGAGCTCACCGCTCAACACCCGTTTAAATTTGGTCCAGCCGTCACGAGGTAGCGTCACCGTATTCGATACGGTCTCAGCGGGCGCCCAGCAAATATCTCCACGGTCTTCCACCAGGGTGACTTTATCTTCATAGACGTGTAACTCCACCTGGGGTGTAAGGGGCAGGATGGCTCGTAGGTCGCGTGACATGCTTGCTCCAATGTCGAACGGTGAATGACACACACTCTGTCTCACCCCTGGTATTTATAGTGTCAATACCAGGTGGGCACAGACTGAGTCGTACTATTCTGTGAGGGGGTCCTGTAGAGATAGTACTTCATCGACCATGGGGACTACTTGTTGCAAAGCCGTCCATAGATCGGGGTCCAGAGTAAAACCACCTCGCTTGAGACAGAGGAGTCGAGCAAAATAGGGACCGCGGAAAATGTAGACGTCGTCACACAGGTGAATGCTATCACCGTCGAGGTCACCGCATAACACGCGTTTCAAGGTAATCCAGCCTTCCGGGGATAAAGAGACACGCGCTGGTTCAGACGTACACCAACACCTACTGTCGTCATCGATGAGCTCCACGCGTTGGGGATACAACAATAGGGTGCAGTCCGGTGTAAGAGTGCGGGTAGCTACAGAGTGCGCCTGGGGGTGGAGTACGTCGTGGACGTCGGTGATAATAGCTTTCAGCGCCTGCCATAATGCCGGACGGAGTAGGATAGAGGCACCACCACACTGTTCTAACCGGGAAAAAAAAGAATCATCTCTACCACTTCGTAGGTAGACACCGACTCCCACGTGCATGAAATCGACTTCGGGCTCTTTTCCCTGTAACAACCGTGTCAATAGAGTCCATCCTGCTAGGGTTAAACATAGCTTCACCTCTCGCGGATGTTCTTCGATGAGCTGCAGTTCATGGTCATAGACGATGAGGATGACGTCAGGCGTGAGTTGGAGGAAGGCAAGCTCCGCTCCGTGCGCTGCCATAGTGGTGAATGACAAAACACCGACGAGGCAAATGTGTATATATCGATTCTTGCCCTTCGTGAAAGTCCGTGATGACTCGTCAGTAAAAATCCCTAGTCCGTAGCCGTACACGTTATAGGTGCGCACCTCTCTCTATCCGTACCCGTAACCGTTATAGTTTTTATTCCACCCTCACCCTTCGTGAAAGTCCGTGATGACTCGTGAGTAAAAAACCCTAGTCCGTAGCCGTACACGTTATAGGTTTTTCTTTCGCACCTCTCTCTATCCGTACCCGTATACGTTATAGTTTTTATTCCACCCTCATCCTTCGTGAAAGTCCGTGATGATTCGGGCTGTAATGTTATCTGCAATCATTTAACCTGGGAATTGGCCATAGACGAATAATCGTGCAAAATATGTGGATTGAGAGTTAACCCAGGAAGGGTGGTCGCACGTGGGCGTAGGCACCCATCAGCGATGTGTACTCTCATGTTATTAATACACGCAGTCATTTAACATGGAAATTTTCCACTAGACGAATTTCGTGCAAAATGACGGGATTCTGGCGTAACCCAGGAAGGGTGGGGGCCCCCACTATTGGCCAATGAGATGTCTATAAAAAGAGCCAATGAAATGGCTATAAAAAGAGCCAATCCGCTAGCCCTAAAAAAAACCAATGAAGCCAGTATCACCGAGGTTGAAACAGCCAATGAAAATCACCTGTATGTCAGTATAAAGCCAGCAGGAGCGTGGTGAGCGGCATTCCAAAACCTTTCACCGTACTGTAAAGACGTGTATACCTATATTGAAGAAGAAGATGAACCGCGTGGCCAAGATGTCGACAACCAAGGCTTCGGGAAGAATGGCCCAAATACAACGGGAGATTGCCCGGCGGCAAAGGGCGGCCATGGTGAAAGCCATAAAGGACTTCTGGCTCCAAGAAATTACAGGATGGTGCCGGTACATGGACGACGACAACAACAACGTCAATCCGGGGGCAGCACAGAATCTCCGGACCCTGATAAGGACAGCCAGAACAGTGGGGGACGAGGCCTGGCTGGTCCACCTCAAAAACGCCATGGAGGAAATGCACCCACCACCACCACCACCACCACCAACAGAACAACAACAACAACAACAGCAAGTCCAGCCAGAATTTGTCGATATGGAAGCAATACCACCAGCCCGCTTCCTGCAAGACCTACCCATTTCTGCGCACCATGATGACGGACAACAACACCGATACACGATGGAGCCGTACAGATATTTTTCCGTCAGCGATATGTAAGGAGTATACAGGAAAACTCCCCCTGAAGAAAACAGGGTCAACAAATTGACTTCAACGGCCCTTTTCAGGGCCAACCAATTGTTGTCGAAAGAGAACTTCTAACTTGGCACATTCAATTCAAATCACAGGTCCTACATCATGTCCTCTTTATTCTATAGTATTACCAAACTCCAAAAAAAAAAAACAATCCCTGCCCCATCAACGGCCCTTTTCAGGGCCAACCCCTTACTTCCAAACACACAGGGGTTTTTTTCTCTCAGTGTTTTAGGGCTAACCCATGCAAAAATTTGGTGCAAAATGAGCGGAATGATTGCAGATAACATTACAGCCCGAATCATCACGGACTTTCACGAAGGGTGAGGGTGGAATAAAAAACTAGAACGGATACGGGTACGGATATAGAGAGGTGCGAAAAAAACCTATAACGTGTACGGCTACGGACTAGGGGTTTTTACATTTTAACATGGCAATTTTAGACTAGGTGAATTTGGTGTAAAATGAAGGGTTTCTGTGATGACCCAGAATGCATTGGGGTAATATTATAAAGATAGAAATGGACTTTAACCTGGAAATTGATGTGTTATTTACCTATCGTTACCTAGGTATGTGTGTGCATGTGCAGGAGTTGGTGTTATTTTTTTATTTTGTGCTTTTGAGTTTACAAGTTTCCTCTTTCGGAAAGATGGGTTGGCCCTAAAAAGGGCCTTTGGAAGATGTAAGCGATTACATCGTTGGGGACAGGTGGGATTGTCTTCTCACAGTACACACCGGGCATGTCAACGCTATGAGTTCACACACTAGGGGGTTGTAATCGTCCGGAAGCTGTGGTAATCGGGCATGTCGGTGTATACAGGCTATACACAAGGCTTGATGCCCACAGGGAAAAATGGCGTATTTGGCGAAGTGATTACAGCATTCCACGCAGCGTAAATATTGTGCTGCTTGGCATTCTGTGCTGGGTGCCAGTCTTCTTTCTATTGCGGTAGCGTAGTGGATTTTTCCTTTTGTTTTTCCCCTTATGTTTCTGTGTATTCTTTTTTTGTATTTTCTTGACTTTTTCTTCTTCTTGTGCTCTTTTCCTTCTCCTTCTCCTTCTCCTTGTTCTTCTCCTTCTCCTTGTTCTTGTTCTTGTTCTTCTTGTTCTTCTTCTTCTTCTTCTTCTTTTTCTTCTTCTTCAACTTGGAGGCTTTGTTGTTGTTTGTAGATATCTTCTAGCACTCGGTCCATTTCGTCAAATCGTTGGTATTCGAGTGCCGTAAGATCCGGTGTCGCTCCTGGGGGGTCACTAAGATCGGGTGTCACTCCTGGGGGGTCACTAAGATCCGGTGTCGCTCCTGGGGGGTCTTGATTATGGCCGCCCTGTGGTTGGTGTTCATCTTTAAATAAGTCTTCTATAATAGCATCCAGCCATGGCTCATCATGTACCATATCGATGTTCCCGAGCAGTTGTAGTTCATCATCATTTATCATGAAGTCTGGTAACAGGTTGTCAATATCCATGGTTTCACCTTCAGCCATGATGTAATTGTGAATGAATCAGTAAATACTGCGCGCTATTTATAGTGTAACGCGCGGACGTGAGCGAAATGGCTCCATGATATTTTTGTGCTGACTTACGCTGGAGAAATATTTTTGTGTTTCTTTTCCAATTTTAAACCGGTGTGATTTTGCAATAAATGCGAGTGCACGTATAAAATTTATTTCAAGTTGAACTGGGGCAACTGATCGTGTAGCATTTAAAAATTTAGAAGGGTAGCGGTAGACTAAGCCACTATTTTAATGATTTTATCGATTTTTAGACGCGTAACGTTATGGTTAGGGTAGTGTAGAAAACCCGGTACACTGAAAATAAATCGGTTTTCCTGGGTAAAAATACGTCAAGTATGTTCCTCACAGCCTTATAATGTCACCCTGAAAATTGTAGCCAGTTTATCGAAAGAAAACTAGGAAATTTTATCGTATGACACCGGCTACGGTAACACAGCACTATACAGTGTGCAGGCAAAATGTGAGTACAGCTATGGGTGTCAAATGGGTGTGTTACCGTAGCCGGTGTGATACGATAAAATTTCCTAGTTTTCTTTTCGATAAACATGCTGCAGTGAACTCACATTTATTGCAAAAAATGAGACCGGTTTAAAGTTGGGAAAATAAAACACAAAACATTTTTAGCAGGTACCATGCCGTCATGTTGCACCCACTCACACGCCGCCATTTTGACCACACACGCCGCATTTTGTACACACAGGCCGCCATTTTGTACACACACGCCGCCATTTTGAACACACACGCCGCCATTTTGAACACACAGGCCGCCATTTTGAACACACAGAACGCCTAGACTATAAATAACGCGTAGTATGTTGCCATTTATTCACAACTACAATCATGGGTACAAGACGAAGGCTATTCAACGATCCTAGAGAACACAGAGAGGTGATTACGAGTGAAGAACATAACGATGGAGTGACAATAATTACAAGCTTTGAGCGGGTTATTGCCGACGAAACGATGATACGGCGAAGTGAAGAACAACTCGAAGAGCTCAGGAGGGAGGCAATGGAAGAAGATGCGAGGTTGATGAGACGGCGAAGTGAAGAACAAGACGAGGAGATAAGGAGGGTGGCAATGGAAGAAGATGAGGATGTAACTGATGAAGAACTCCCCGACCTAGAGTGGTTAAACAGTAACAGACCTCCAGCAAATACAGCGGCTACCCAAACACCAATTATAACAACGCCGGCTACCGAAACAACAACAAGAACAACAACAACAACAACACCACCACCATGCTCTTGGGCCGAGGTAACCCGCCTGAACGAACAGCTGAACCGCCTAAATCAACAGGTGACCCACCAAAACGAACAGATTAATGAAATGAGGGAAGACATGGGTCAAATGGACGCTGTGAAGTTTAAACTACAACAAGACCTACATAAGGAAAACAGTAAATCAAACTGTAGCGTGTGTACAGACGACGAAAGCCTGTACGCCCTATTTCCGTGTGGGCATTTATGCCTATGTGAAGAATGCTGGGTGACGCTAACATGTATAGGGGACACGTGCCACTGCGCTGAAACGGACGAACAGCATTTAAAGATCAAGTGTCCCGTATGTAGGAAGCAGGTGGCCGGGGTAAAGAGAATCTACCGCTCCTAAAACAAGTGTCGTAACACTTTTCCAAAGGCCCTTTTTAGGGCCAACCCATGTTTTCGAAAGAGAACTTCTAAACTCAAAGCACAAAAACACCAGCTCCCATCACCCCTATGAAAAAACCTAAGGTCTTCACCACAATAGACTCTTAATGTTGAATTTTTCAATACAATTATCTTTGCAAAAGAATGAACACTAACAGCCATTTTTTGAATTTTCTACTATTTTTATTAACACAAATAGAATGAACGTGTTCACCAGACTCTGGGTATTGAATTTTAATACAATTATACGCTACGAAGGCGCTTCAATGCACATAGAATGAACATAAAATGAACATAGTGTAGGAATACGTCAGGAGAGAAGCCGTATTTTCAGCTTGAGCAAGACTGGCAGATGATAATGTCTGAATGTTCCAATGCAATAAGACTTGAAAATGTTGCAATGCAATAAGACTTGAAAATGTTCAATATTTATACAACAAGACAATAGAATGAACGTCTTCAGTAAAACTCTGAGTATTGAATTTTAATACAATTAACAGTAAAACTCTGAGTATTGAATTTTTAATACAATTATACGCTATGAAGGCGCTTCAATGAACGTGTAGGAATACGGTAAATGTTTTCAACACCAGACTTGTTCAATAGTTATGCAACAAGACTTGTTTGAACTCGTCATCGTCTTTCCGCCCCTGGTGCACGTAGATGTAGGTAGCAATCTGTTCACGTGGAATTCTGGGAGCGCAGGCAGCTTCCAATGCCAGGGCAATTTGCTCCTCGGTCACGCCCTGTAGTGCCTCAGTGATGAGCGCGTATGAGGGTATTATATTCTCCACACACGTATGCATGTTTATCGGACTGTTGTTCCCACAGCCTGCACATGCTTCGATACGCAAGTGTCGAATGCGAGGTCTGACATGATCCAGGAATGTGTCGATGTACTTCTTACAAATATACTGAGTCACCTGGTCAGACAGGGCTTCATGAATTATAGCTGTGAGACTCTGCAACTTCCGCCACGCCGTTATTTTCAAGGTGACACCCTGAGGACAAGGAACACGCTCTTGCGTATCTAATCTCATTTTCCATTTGCGTATATGCACCAGGAGCTGGACGTTGAAATAGGCACAGCTGACAAAGATGTCGTCACCCACATAAAATTTCGCTTCGTCACTCCCCTGGTCGCGAATAACCGCATCGATGGCGTAATCAAGGGTCTGTAGTTTTAGCCAGGTGTCGTACTTTAAGGCGATATGCCTAGCTGGTCTGTCGTTACAGGCCGGTGCGTTAAAATGCACTTCTTCGTCTTTAACACTCACAGTTAAATAGGCTGAGAGCTCCCAAATGTTCGTGTGGGCTGCCTGGTAGGCCTGCTGGATAATGTTATTGATCTCCTGCACAGACATAGGAAGTTTCACCTCTTCTTCTTTCACGGGCTCAGGCACTTGCTGGGGCACTGGCTGAAGCACTGGCTCAGGTATTTCTAAAGGTGTTAGTCGGGGCCGTTTGGATCGTGCACCGCGTTTGGCAGGTGTACGCTCTGGGGTGGTGTGCGTGGCTAAGATATCATCATCATCATGTAGAACGTGGGCTTGAAATAGATCTGCTAGTTCTTCCTTTCCCGTCTTCTTCAGCGCCTCCACGAAGGCTAGAAATGCATAGGGGCCACGGCGCAGTAGACCATCGATGAGGGCTCTGTTTTGTCCTGAAGTGGTTTTCTCAGCCATGATATCTTCGCGACCGTGTTTCAGGAGTATGTTTTCCTCCATAAGCAGATCACATAATTCGGCCACATGCTGCATTTCATCAATGAGGCGAACACGGTACTTTTGAAGCGTAACTAGGTCGGCTGACTGCATGACTGGGCTCAGGCTGGTGAGTAACTGCTACGGTGTAATAGTCTGGTGAATTTGCACTGGTAAAATGAAAACAAGTAAAAGGT
This sequence comes from Hanleya hanleyi, assembly GCA_036873755.1. NCBI lineage: Eukaryota > Metazoa > Mollusca > Polyplacophora > Lepidopleurida > Hanleyidae > Hanleya > Hanleya hanleyi. Next base: position 13,791 of record JAVTVY010012639.1, read on the forward strand.
TCTCCACAGCTCATACAAGCAGGCTGGCTAGAGGTGAGGCAGGCAGGCAGGCAGGCTGAGGTGAGGCAGGCAGGCAGGCAGGCAGGCAGGCTGGTCAGGTCAGGTAAGTCAGGCAAGTAGTGCAATGAATACACCCCACCGCTAAAAATCGCCTCCTTTTATACGTTTTTCTACAATCCGCCATTTTGTACACACACGCCGCCATTTTGAACACACTCCCACAGCCGCCATTTTGAACACACTCCCACAGCCGCAATTTTGAACACACACAGCCGCCATTTTGAACACACAGCCGCCATTTTGAACACACACAGCCGCCATTTTGAACACACTCCCACAGCCGCCATTTTGACCACACACACCACCATTTTGAACACACAGGCCGCCATTTTGTACACACACAGGCCGCCATTTTGAACACACGCCGCCATTTTGAACACACTCCCACAGCCGCCATTTTGAACACACACAGCCGCCATTTTGAACATACACAGCCGCCATTTTGAACACACTCCCACAGCCGCCATTTTGTACACACTCCCACAGCCGCCATTTTGAACACACACGCCGCCATTTTGAATACACTCCCACAGCCACCATTTTGAACACACACACCGCCATTTTGTACACACAGGCCGCCATTTTGAACACACACAGGCCGCCATTTTGTACACACACGCCGCCATTTTGAACACACTCCCACAGCCGCCATTTTGAACACACACAGCCGCCATTTTGAACACACTCCCACAGCCGCCATTTTGAACACACTCCCACAGCCGCCATTTTGAACACACACAGCCGCCATTTTGAACACACTCCCACAGCCGCCATTTTGAACACACTCCCACAGCCGCCATTTTGAACACACACAGCCGCCATTTTGAACACACTCCTACAGCCGCCATTTTGTACACACTCCCACAGCCGCCATTTTGAACACACACAGCCGCCATTTTGAACACACTCCCACAGCCGCCATTTGAACACACTCCCATAGCCGCCATTTTGAACACACACAGGCCGCCATTTTGTACACACACGCCGCCATTTTGAACACACTCCCACAGCCGCCATTTTGAACACACACAGCCGCCATTTTGAACACACTCCCACAGCCGCCATTTTGAACACACTCCCACAGCCGCCATTTTGAACACACACAGCCGCCATTTTGAACACTCCCACAGCCGCCATTTTGAACACACACAGCCGCCATTTTGAACACACTCCCACAGCCGCCATTTTGAACACACTCCCACAGCCGCCATTTTGAACACACACAGCCGCCATTTTGAACACACTCCCACAGCCGCCATTTTGAACACACACGCCGCCATTTTGAACACACTCCCACAAATTTTTGAGGTCAAGTTGACTTTAAATCAGTTTTCCCTACTACTAAGGACTCCTTGGACCAAAAAGATCTTCCAGCAGTGGGGATATAATATTACCACACAACACCAGGTCAAATGGCGTTTTGGTCCAAGGGATCCTGCGGGTCTGAAGGACTCGATTTAGACCCATTTATCACGAAATAGCACAAGCTGTGGATTTCAGTTTCATGTGATAACTATATTTACACATATTGTGTTCTTATATTTTCTCTTGCCGTTACATTAGAACATAGGTATTTTTTCGATTTCAACCGCACCACGTATAGGCCAAAATCCCGCCTTATCGTATCATCACCTTTTAACTCTCAGAAATATTCAGGGAATAATCCTGAACAGATCAGGCTGCACATCCACAACTCAATATCAGGGATTTTACCTGAAATACAGGGATTATTACATGAATTTCAAAAAAAGATCCCTAAATGAGAGAATTTTCCCTGAAATTCAGGCAAATTTATCACCCTGATTAATAAGTTCCCGACCCTATTCAGGTACGTAAAATCACCTAACATTCAGGTAATTTAGCTTGAATTCATGGATGATATATCTGAATTTCAAGAAATTTTTCCTGGATTTCAGATAAAATCTCTGAAATTGAGTTGTGGATGTGCAGCCTGATCTATTCAGGATTATTTCCTGAATATTTCTGAGAGTGTATGCACATGTTTTTGATGTGTTGTGTTATTACTTCTGGATTGCTGGGTTATTTTGTTAGAATACTTAGATTTGTGTTTGATCGTCGCTATATAGCTGAAATATTAATTATTAATTATTAAAGTCTCTCCCCGACTTGATAGGGCTCTTAGAATTTGTATCCAATAACGCTCAAACCGGTCCTAGGGGCCGTGGGGTGATGACCTTCGGCATATCCACACTAAAAGTGAGGCTGTGATACAAATCATCAAAGGTACCTTTTTGTGTTCTTGTGATATTCTTGGATATACGGTCAGATTGTCGGTCTGTGGGGTCATAGGATTTCTTGACCGTACAGAGTTTTCTTTAACCACCGCCTTTATATATTGCGTTTAATTGACGAAGTTTTATGTTGATGCCCTCTAAATCCATTTAATTTCAGTGATGTCTTCGAAATATATTTAAATTGACATCTCAATCATTCAATGCTTTTGGAAACATTTTAAATCTAATCTATTGGATTGAAAAAGTGCAAAGTATGTCTAAAAAGAGCAAACTGAATGCGGTAGATAGTTTTATATTTCTCATTGCTATATAGCTGGAATATTGCTGAACGCGACGGTATTAATTCTCTCTCTCTCTCCCATTCAGAGAAAGTCCATCCAGGACACATCTTCGGGGGCGAGGATTGTGAGCGGCGAAAGGAGTAAAACATCGGGGCAGGACAGGACTAGACAGCACAAGAAAGACTTCCTATGTGTCACTGTCGGACAACGAGCCCGACTAACCCAGTACCACAGCAACCTTGCTCACCAGGTCGGAAAACCCCAATTCTCGTAAAGAGGAACCCGTTTTGTGGATGTCAATACAATGTAGACTAGCGTATTGGTCTAGTCCTGTGAAGATCATACACTCTCTGGCATCCCAATTACTTGATGGACTCGTCTGCCAGCATTCACGGTATATATTGTTATTCATGCCCTTACTCAATTGTTATAGACCTCCAGAGGCCACTGGACCTGGAAAACAATATCGAAACGAAATATTATTATTCTTTCATCTCCCAATGCAGTTAAGTTTTCGGGAGATACACACAGAGGAGTGTGTTCCGCCTGGTCTTAGCATTGGCTTAAACCATAACATAGAATGTGAAGGAGACAATATAAAATCATTTGATTACGCACGGTATCCATCACGATATATCGCTGGTCCACAGTGGTCCATTGTCATTCATGATTTATGATAGCCGCTCTCATATCGATCCACTGCTGATATGAAAGAGCTGAACGGATTACTTCTTCTGCTGATACAAAAATGAATGATAAGTGCTGCCAAATGGTCCAATCAATACCGTTGGCTATCCAGCCGAAGAATCACATGAACGAACACACTAAGATTGGCGTGTATAGGCAGAGGTACATTACAACACATATAAGGGAAGTGGGAAGAGGTGCCGACATACTGACAGAGTCACATGGCTTCACAGTATAGTCTTCTGGTTAACCTATTCTAAAGCACATACCAAGAATCTAATGATTCGTGATATGTGTTGTATCTCAGGTACGCTTTTATTGTACCTGTTCATGTGGCAACTTGGATGACATGACCACACGGCCCCTAGCACCGGCATAAGCGGTATTAGATACAAATATAGAGAGCTGTGATGGAAATGCTCTGACAACTCGTATATTGCTAATTGGTGAGCTGTGTCGCTGTGACAACTCGTACACTGGCGATTGGTGAGCTGTATCGTCGTCAGATGAAATTGACGGCATTCAACACAAAAGACTAGTCTGTAAAGCCCGATGTCGACCAAGCATCAACTTCCCACAAATGCCAACATATATCAAATTACAAGCGTCTAGTCCGTCATCCGTAATTCAGCCGTCGTCCATTAGAGAATATCCGCGTCCATAATCCAAAGACCTATTCCATATAACAGTATTAGCACCAAATTCAAAAAGACAATCATAGTATACATAAACATAGGCTTGTTTCCTGCAGGAGAGAAGCGGTCAACAGTTTTCAATGATGCCGGCAAGACATCATGATGTTCCAAAAATATCAAATCCGTATCGCTGATCAGTATTCTTAATCCATAATTCGTTGTAAAGTCATCATCTAAAGAATGATGTATCTCAGCCACGCTTTGATTGTGACTGTTCATATGAGTACCATGAGGATCTTGAAGTACATGGGTTCATACGGCCCATAGCCCCGGGTTAAGCGGAATTAGACACAAGTTACGAAACGTAGCGCCATAGATCTTGCACGCTACGTTCGTATTTTTTTTGATTATTTGAGAAACTTTGAGTGGAGGCGTTTGGTGGAATAGCCCTGTTTGATAAGTTTCTGTAACAATGTTTTGTGACGTTGATTAACATCGTCACATTTAACACAGGATCTAGGAAATGCTACTAAGCGAGATATGTATACGCCATATGCAGGTCCCACTGGAATATTACTATCCAGAAAGGGATAGTTTACGATATGGTCATGTCATCCAAGTTGCCACATGAACAGGTACAATAAAAGCGTACCTGAGATACAACACATATCACGAATCATTAGATTATTGGTATGTGCTTTAGAATAGGTTAACCAGAAGACTATACTGTGAAGGACGTTACGTTCGTATTTTTTTATTAGCATGCGATATGTATCGCCAAAAGGTCTGTACAGGGGGCGGGCCTCGGGGACGAAACGTCCACCAGCAGAATCGCGCCATATACAGGTACAAATTACAACACATATAAGGGAAGTGGAAAGATGTGCCGACATACTGACAGTCACATGGCTTCACAGTATAGTCTTCTGGTTAACCTATTCTAAAGCACATACCAAGAATCTAATGCTTCGTGATATGTGTTGTATCTCAGGTACGCTTTTATTGTACCTGTTCATGTGGCAACTTGGATGACATGACCGCACGGCCCCTAGCACCGGCTTAAGCGGTATTAGATACAAATATAGAGAGCTATGATGGAAATGCTCTGACAACTCGTATATTGCTAATTGGTGAGCTGTGTCGCTGTGACAACTCGTACACTGGCGATTGGTGAGCTGTATCGTCGTCAGATGAAATTGACGGCATTCAACACAAAAGACTAGTCTGTAAAGCCCGATGTCGACCAAGCATCAACTTCCCACAAATGCCAACATATATCAAAGACCAAAAGGTCTGTACAGGGGGCGGGCCTCGGGGACGAAACGTCCACCAGCAGAATCTCGCCATATACAGGTAAAAATTACAACATATATAAGGGAAGTGGAAAGAGGTGCCGACATACTGACAGAGTCACATGGCTTCACAGTATATTCTTCTGGTTAACCTATTCTAAAGCACATACCAATACTCTAATGATTCATGATATGTGTTGTATCTCCGGTACGTTTTTATTGTACCTGTTCATGTGGCAACTTGGATGACATGACCACACGGCCCCTAGCACCGGCATAAGCGTATTAGACACACATATAGAGAGCTATGGTGGAAATGCTCTGACAACTCGTATATTGCTAATTGGTGAGCTGTGTCGCTGTGATAACTCGTACACTGGCGATTGGTGAGCTGTATCGTCGTCAGATGAAATTGACGGCATTCAACACAAAAGACTAGTCTGACATGTCATTTCCATAATATAGAAATTCAGATGCATGTGATACTCCATTGAGCGTCTGTTATACCTTCATTGAGAATTAACTGATGCCTTTACGTTTCTTGGGTTATGAACTTAAAAACCGCTGTGCAAACAGTATGATTCCGCGTTGCAGATCAAAGTTTGCACAGCGGTTTTTAAGTTCATACCACAATCAAAGTAAAAAAGATCAATCAATCCTTATAATTAAAGTAACCAAGGAAACTAATTAAATAAGAGACGAAACTGAATGTGAGACGAACGAATTATTCGGTTCCATTCTTGTAACAGTAGGAAAAAACAATGCGCGTATGAGTACATTACTCCAAGTAACATCTCGGTGTACGAGCACCTCATTCGGAAACCCGCGGTTCAAACAGTTTTCAGTTTGACAGGTTGTTTCACATTCAGTATGGAGAGAAACGTCTCATTGAAGGCAAATATTTTCAAATTGGAAGACAGTAGCTGTAGGAAGAACAGATATCAAACAAGAAGAAGAGAAATTACTGGATTTAAGTTGTGCAGCATGAGGTGTTGTCGTGGCTGGAATCCGACTGATATCTGTGAGATCACGGCTGCACAAGACCGCGCGATAGACTTTAGTGCTGTGCTGCGGAGGACAGGTTCCACCGATGTGTCTTGTTGTTTTTATAGGTGAGGATCATTCCCTGTTTCATCTTCTAACGGAACTTTCGTATCTGTTTCTGTTCATATATATATATATATATATATATATATAGACTAAATGATCACAGTATAAACTGCCTTTGTGTATGGTAAATATAGTACTAGAAAAAAGTCATATATATAAATGTGAAGAAGGTCGAACTCGGTATCGTTCCTGGCTGATGTCAGAGAGGTAACGCGATTGATATTCTTCCATGGATGTCGCAGTGTGCCAAAAAGTTTGATTGCAGCCTTTGAATAGGGATTTAAGATCTACAAATACTGTTCAGAGTGTTGCAAGCGTCTGGTCCGTCATTCATAATTCAGCCGTCGTCCATTAAAGACTATCCGCGTCCATAATCCTAATTACAACGCATATAAGGGAAGTGGAAAGAGGTGCGGACATACTGACAGAGCCACATGATTTCACAGTATAGTCTCTGGTTAACCTATTCTAAAGCACATACCAAGAATCTACCGATTCGTGATATGTGTTGTATCTCAAGACCTATTAAGACCTATTCCATATTCCATACAACAGTATTAGCACCAAATTCAAAAGACTAAAATAGTATACATAAACTTTGGCTAGTTTCCTGCGAGACAGAAGCGGGCAACAGTTTCATTGATGCCGGCAAGACATCATGATGTTCCAAAAATATCAAATCCATATCGCTGATCAGTATTCTTAATCCATAATAATCGGTGTAAAGTCGTCATCTAGAGAATGATGTATCCACCATGAGAATCTTGAAGTACATGGCTTCATAGGGCCCCTAGCCCCGGGTTAAGCGGAATTAATCCCAATGTACGGAACGTAACGCCACAATGTGCGGAACGTAAGGTTAGAGCTTATGGATGTACGAACATGTATTTATCTCTCTTCAGCTCCTATCTTATTGGAAGGAATCAATGTGTTAGTATTAATGGCAATTTGTCCAGACCTGTTAGTGTAGATGTTGAAGTGCCACAGGGCTCCATATTAGGACCGTTGCTCTTCATATTGTATGTGAATGATATGCCGCTTCACCTTAACGATTCATCTTCTGTTATATTTGCTGATGATACAACCATGTTCACTGCTGCAAAGTCCCTAGACACTATAAATTTACGCCTAAATGAAGATGTCATTAATGTGAGTAGTTGGTGTAAAATAAACAAGATGTGTACTAATGCAGACAAAACAAAAAGCATGAATGTAACTACTTCTCAGAAACGCCACTACTTGCCCACAAATAAGTTAAAAGTCTCATTAGGTGGACAGGTTTTTGAAATTTCTGAAAAATTGTTGGGTGTTTCAATTACTGAAAACCTTGACTGGCCCGAGCACATACGGACGGTTGAAAAACTGGTAAACTGTAAACTTTCACTGCTAGCTCGGATCTGGAAATTCCTCCCTTTAGATAAGAGGAAGATTTTTTACTATTGTTTTATCTGACCTCATTTGAATTACTGTTCTAATGTATGGTCAAATGGCAATGCATGTGACATATCCTTACTTGAACGGTTACAAAACATACCCAATCGGCAGAAGACAACGAGTCGTGATCGATGGCAATGCATCGCGGTGGAGTACCGTATCATCGGGCGTGCCTCAGGGGTCCATCTTGGGCCCCACATTATTTTTACTGTTCATCAATGACCTTTCACTAGTTGTATCTCATTCATATTGTTTAATATTTGCTGATGATGTCAAGATTTTCAAGTCAGTGAAATCTATCAATGACTGTATATCACTACAAGCTGACTTGAATTGTTTGTATGAGTGGTGTAGACGTTGGAAACTGAAACTAAATATTGCAAAATGCCTATTTATGAATTTTACTCTAAAGAAGATCCTTATAGATTTTGAGTATTACTTGGGCGATGCTAAGTTGGTACGTGTCAGCGAGACAAAGGATCTAGGCGTTACTCTTTCCAGCAATCTTAGTTATACAAATCATGTTGAAAATGTTGCGAAGAAATCCTATCAGTTACTCGATTTTTGAAACGAAATTGTCGATCTTTTACAAATATATGTGCAATGAAATCTCTGTATATTTCCTTGGTTAGGAGCAAGTTGGAATATGCGTGCGAAGTATGGAATCCATATCAGCAGACATTATGTGATAGATTAGAAGGAGTACAGAGAAGATTTTTTAAGTTTCTGTGTTTTAAGTCCTCACTAACGTACAGTGGGAATGACTATTCCTCTCTGTGTAAACGTTTTAATCTTCTATCACTTTTAAGTCGTCGAAAGTATTTTGATCTCATTTTTTTACATCGATGTGTAAATAGCAATTTTAATTGCATGTATCTTACTAATAAGATATCTCGTCGTGTATCAGTTCGTTTATCACGTTCTAAGGAATTATTTTATCCCGAAGCTTGTCCAATTTTAGTTAGGAAAAATCATGTTTTAATACGTTCACAGTCTCTTTACAACAGTTTATCAGTATCTACAGACGTTGATGTATTTAACGAATTGAAAGCTTTTAAATCTGCGTGTCGAGCTGTACATTATTAACAAACCATATATGTATCTATTTTAAATTTGTGTTAATCTTAGAACCGTATACTATATTAATATATGTATTTTTTTATTTCCTTTATTATATTGTATATAGTTGAACTTCTATCTTTTAGTGTATTCATTTTATTTTCTGTATATATGCAAACTTCCATATTTTAGTGTATTCATTTTATGTTGATTGTATTACATACTTATTATTTATATATTGTTATCATCTCTGTAATTGGGTCCTCTGGGCCTGTATGAGCAATGATTTAAATAAACTAAACTACAAAGACGGGCCATGCGATTAATTTTAAATACAGATCCTAATACATCGACAAAGGATATATATGCCAAATTAAACTGGCTATCGGTGACCTTGAAATTAAAATTAAATAGACTTGTTTTATTATTTAAATGCAGGCAAAATATTGCCCCGGATTACATCTGTAATATTGTACAAGACTATAAGCCTGTGAGATCCCTACGATCAACAGGCCAAGGTTTTATCAATGTACCGAGGGCACGGACAGAACTTTTTAAACGCTCGTTTAGAATAAATGGCCCCGTAGAATACAACAGTTTGCCCAGCCATATCAGAGACTGTAAAACACTTGGTGGTTTTACGAACGCATGTAGGCGACTTTTTCAACAGCAGTTTTTATCTGAATATTCCTAAATTATGCTGACTGATCCTTTAAATTATGTGCTTACCCTTTTAATGCTATTTATTAAGCGACGTCTTAAAGAGCAGTCTTTAGCCTTTATCTGAATAATCTTAAATTAAGCTGACTTAATCTTAAATTAAGCTGACTTAATCTTAAATTAAGCTTAACATTTAAATTATGTGCCAACCTCTTTAATGATATTTATTTATAAAATCATTCAAGAGCAGTTTTTTGTATGAAGTTTTTAAATTAAGCTGACTAAACTTTTACTTATTTGCTAACTCCTTTAATGTTATTTATTGAGTGACTATTTTCTTCAAGAGTAGTTTTTATTTTAATATTCTTAAGCTAAGATGACGAATTTTAAATTATGTGCTAACTCCCTATATGTTATTTATCTTTCTTATTGTATATGTTGTATATTTTATGTTATGTTTTATTCAACTCGACCTACACGAAAAGAGGTTTGCACCTATTGTAGTCCTCGAGTTTTAAAATAAAGATCATTTATCTATCTAGATCTTGCACGCTACGCTCGTATTTTGCTATCAGCATGCGATATGTATCGCCAAATTGAGAAACTTTGAGTGGAGGCTCTTGGTGGTATAGCCCTGTTTTATAACTTTCTGCAACAATGTTTTGTGACGTTGATTAAAATCGTCACATTTAACACAGGATCTAGCACATGCTACTAGGCGAGATATGTATACGTCATATGCAGGTCGGACCGGGATATTACTGTCCAGAAAGGGATAGTTTACGATGTCGAAATTATAATCATCTCTTTTTCCATAAAGCCCACGAGAGAGAATGCCCGCTTCATTTTTATGAAGATATAGATCTAAATATTATGTACCTGTAGGGCTATCTGTAGTTTCCCTCAAATCGATTGAAAGTATTGCGACGATGAAACAAAATTCCAAGTACTCAAACCAATAACTTAGTAATCCAACGCATTATAACATACACACATTAAAACTTATGCAACAAACCGATTTCTCTCAAATAACCCAAGATGCAGTCCTCCCTTACCCGACTAAAAAGATCTTCCGAAGTAGTCGCTCGATAAAAAGCATCTCTTACTATCTTAAAATCTATGCAGTCGATAAGGATATGTTTCACCGTGAGATCTTCGTGACATGGAATACATCTTGGGACTGGCTGATATATATCCTTCACTGCGTCATTTATATAGCAATTATCCACAGCGAGAAGATCGTCTATATAGCGTTTGGCGAATGAGAAGGAATGGGCCTTGAATGAATCTGTTTTTGAAAGCGCTTGCATATAGTCATATTCATAAGAGAACGGATATAGTTCAGGCAACAGGGGTACACAATTAGTACCCATTGGAATACCTATATGCCGTTGACATATTGTGTTGCCAAATTTCACATAGATATTTTTAGTGATAAATTCAAGCAACTCTATAAACATATTGTGACATACTCTTCAATCAGCAATGTGAGAAGCGTCGACTAGTGGGGATGGGAATTTGGAGGCGTTACGGTAGATAAAATATTATGAGAACAGAGTATGGACAAATAACGTTTTCCTAAGAACGCAGAAAAATGCTCTGGAACTAAGAATGAGACCGAAAACGTATCTTGGAGAACGCTGTACGAGAAAGCTGTAATAGACATAGAACATGACAAACAAGCTTGTACGAAAAATACCCTCCCCTCTGCCTCTGAGGAATTGAACCGGTACCTGTTGCATACATGCTTCTTATCAGTGGGTGCTTTGTGGCCTTGATTTGTTTAGTTTCGTGAGTGGAGACATTTTATCGTGGGTTTTCATCGGTGCAAAACTCAAAATTAGAAGGGTACACACGATCAAGTTTTCCTTGACACTTTACAATGTTCCTCATGAACTGGTGCGTGTGTATTGCGAAATACGGCAAAATTTCATCTGAGCCACAAATAAGATCAACTCCTATCACAGCCAGAGATAAGTGTTCATCTGTACATGTCGTCATATAAAACAAACCAGGACGTCTAAGAACAGAGATGTGCAAGCGCATTGCAATGTCGATCTTCTGCGTCACATGGAATTTGTAAAAGGTGGAGTATATCGACACTACTAGACGGACTACAATCTCCGGAGAGTCTGTGGAATAACACATCTGCTAATTAAAACAAGCACACCAAACACCATGATTTGTTATTTTTCAGATTTCTCTGGATATTCATTGTCATATGATATGTTTCTATACTCGATTATCAACGAATATTCCATTTAAACCCTAATGGCCGGTAATGGCTGTTTAGAACTGACACCAAGTCATATTTTGAGCATGAGGATATGTGTCTATAATCTTCTCTTAGGAAGACTGAAAAATACAAGAGGCAATCGAGATACAGGCATGAATGAATACGCCTACATACTCACACTATATCAAATCTCGGTAAATGTCGAAGGGTTATAAAGTACCCTTTACTAAATTTGTATGCTGGCTTGCCATTTTGGCCTTGGAACATGACATTGGTTTGATTTGGAATATTGCCAAAAAGCACGAAGATAAATTAGTGAAAAATTACTGGTAAAGTCCTCGTCAACATGACCAAGAAAACATTTGGGGGAAAGATACATTATTTGGCAATTCAGATTGACAATGTCTTCCTGGTATACTTCCGGTAGAATTGACAGTGACCGAGACGTTTTAGGGCTCCACGTTTATCAAACAAACGCACATGGAAAAACGAGTCCAGAATTGAGCTATTTTGAACGGCGATATTAGATACAGATATTTAAGAGCCACGATGCAATAGCCCTATCAAGTAATCTGATTAAAAATTATGAACTATGTTACCGTTTTATAGACGAAACGGTCCAAGCGATGGAGTATTAATAGAATGCAAGTTCTTATTCAGAATACATATGTGTGGCGATTTATTCTCCGCCACGTTTACCAGCCACAACACTACAATAACAATGACTTGTACAGAGGACAAGCCTTGCGGACCCACTGTCCACAACCAGAATCTCACCATTTACAGGGAATAATTAAACGATATAAATATTAAATAATTGCGACTAGATAATAGCCCTATCTTGTCATCTGATAGAAAATGAATGCCTATGTGACAGTTGGATAGAAGAATAGGCCCAAACGAGGAAGTACTGATATAATCAAGTTTTCATTCAGAAAACATACATGTGAGGCCCGACGCCGACGAAGAGCTTCATTCTCCTTGACGTTTGCCAGCCAGAGAGGTACAATCGCACTGATTTGTACACAGGGCAAGTCTCGGGGACGAGACGCCAGTAGTATAGAAGGACCGATTCAGGGGCGATAACTCTATTGGAACAATTCCTGGTTATCTCCCCTGATTTGCACATTTCTGCCTTATCAAATTGACGTCACTATGACATCCGGTCACGTGACATCCGGGGCAAAAGGTCGAAGGTCACTCCCGGTCACGTGACGGCCCAGCAAGCGTTATCTGCTCCTACATTAGACCCAATGACTTCCAATGTTAATCTACGGGGAATGCATGTATGGGATAGGAGTATTGGGGTGGTCCTTTTTGTGTTTTTTTTCCTTCTGGATTTTACTATGGTTTGTGACACCTTGTTTTCTTTATCTCGCGATGTAGAACTATCTCGCGATGTAGAGCACGATGGGAGGGGTCTCGAGGCCAGGGGTTGACTTTCCCTGAAAAGTTCAGGTAGGTCTGGGGTAGACACGTTAGGTACATTTTATAACTCACGAACATTTACCAAAAAAAGAGTCAGTCCCAAGGTGTATTCCATGCCACGAAGATCTCACGGTGAAACATATTCTTATCCAATCTTATCGACTGTATAGATCTTAAGATTGCAATTACAACGCATATAAGGGAAGTGGGAAGAGGTGCCGTCATACTGATAAGAGATAGCTTGTATCGAGCAGCTACTTTGGAAGATCTTTTTGTCGAGTAAAAGAAGATTGTATTTTAGATTATTTGAGAGAGATCGGCTTGTATAAATTTTAATGTATGTACATGTTTTTAATGCATTAGTTTACCGAGTTATTAACTTGAATACTTAGAATTTTGTTTGATCGTCGCTATATAGCTGAAATATTGCTGAACGCGACGTTAAACCTTAATTCTCTCTTTCTCTGGCGCACTGGACAATGTTAGTCCCAATGGGGAACCCACTCATGGACATTTGCGATATGGGGTGTGGCCTCTTGATTGCTTTATCTCGAGCTGTAAAACACGATGGGTGGTGTCTCGAAGCTCTGCGTTGAATTTTTTTTTAAATTACTGTGCGCATGCGCTCTGGGCAAGTAGGGCTGGGAGTGCATTTTTTTTACAATGGGTGGACCACGATTGGTTCGGTTAGGTCGTGTGTGGTATCAGTTTGAAGCATTCGTGGGGGGAGTGTCCAACTGGATGGGTGTGGGATGGGAATGTCGTCTATCTGCGCATGCGCAGACAAGGAATTGTGGGAAAAGGGCATTGGAATGGACGTTGTGGGGTCGAGGTGGATCCATAATGGGCCGAGTGAGGTATCAGTTTGAGGTACTCGTGGAGAAGCATCCGACTGGATGGGTGGATCGAGGAAGTTAAGTAATAATGCGCATGCAAGGACAGGGAATTGTGGAAGAAGGGCATTGGAAGAGACGTTTTGGGGTCGAGGTGGACCCATAATGTTCCGAATGGGTCGTGCGAGGTATCAGTTTGAAGCTCTCGTGGGGAGCGTCTAACTGGATTGGTGTGGGGTGGTAATATCGTCTATCTGCGCATGCGCAGTATTAAAGTTCACTGGAATGGACGTTTTGATGTCGAGTATGTGGCCTTATTTTGAAGTCCTCTTGGGGTAGCGTCGGATTGGACAGGCGTCTAGTCCGGTTTCATTCTGCGCATGCGCAGTATGGCCGTAGTGTAGAAAGCAGGCATTTTAGGGGTTCGTGGGGGTCTGTTGAGCAATTGAGGGACCATTCGTGGTCCTAATAGGCCGTGTAGGGTGTCAAATTGAAGCTCTCTTGGTATAGACCACGGTTTGAGGGATGTCCATCTCATCTATGACGTCGTTGGTGACGTCAACAGTACGTCACCAACGACTGTAGCGAAAGCGGGCGTTTTGGGGGTACATGGAGGGTGTGTTTGAGCGATTGAGGGACTATTCTTCGTCCGAATGCGTCGTGTGAGGTGTTAAAGTGAAGTCCTTGGTGTGTAGACCACGATTTGAGGGATGTTCACGTCATCTGTGACGTCACGTCCACGTCATCTCTGACGTAATCAGTAGGAGTACTAGCCAAAGTGGGCATTTTGGGTTGTGAAGAAAGGTGTTTGGGGTGGAGATGGACCATCCGTGTCCCAAGTGGACCGTATGGTGTGTCATCTTGTAGCTCTCTGCATGTAGACGACGAATGGTATGTTGTTTGTTGGAAGGCACATTGTGCTACTCATGCGCAGTTGGGCACTCGTAACCAAGGTTAGCCATTTTGAGCATGGGCAATGACATGTTTGGGCAATCAACGGACCCATCTTTGGTTCAAATTGAAGTGAAACTATTTGTTGTGTGCATCGATTGCTATTTTTGTATTGGTATATATTATAATATATTGAATCGCAGTCTTCTAGCTGAAATTGTCATAGGGGCACTCTCACTTCAAGCTGAATCGATCCAGGTATGTGAAGCAGATGAAACCGACAAGAGAGTGACGTACATGTTTGTTAGCTGGTAAAGTGGTGGGTGGGTGCATTGTGACCATTATAATTCAGTGAACTCGGATGTACAAGCGGAGGTTTGAGTTCTAGGGTTCCATTGTTCCCACTTTACCAACTAATTTCACTTTATTTGCTTTTTATTTGCTTCCTTGTGTTGTAAGAAACAATGATTCATTGATGGGCTTTAAAACGTAAACGGTCATGAGCATAAAATCCCAGATGGTGCTCAATATGGCCACCGTACTCCCCCACAACTTCACGAGGTCATAGCCATCAGACAATGGCCCCAGTATAACACTCTTCCCCCCAACCCCAGTATGAGTTACCTACAATGAAATATACGCCTCTTGTCAGACTCATTTCATATATTTATCCAGAGTGACCCCCTGGTAGTATCATTTGAAATGAAAGGGCATGTCTTCCAAGTCATCTGAGAATGGATCATAACCTGCATCATCTGTGGTGAGGTCAGCTACGTTAAAAGAATGAAAGTAATTTCAACTGTCGTGGCTCACACTGTTAACACGTGCCACTTCAGTTGACAGTGACGGACTAAGCTCATCAGGGGTATGTACTGCCTAGTGTGAATCTGATCCCGTTTCCGGATCAGTCGAACGAGAGGACACCGTATCATCGCTCCACCATTTGTTCCAGCACAGATGAAATTGCAGAAATAATCACTTCAACTGTCGGACGCTCGTCTGGATTAGATGACATACAAGAGGAAACAATATCCCAAAGTTCTCTTATTCCTTCGAGAGTCCTGATACTCTGAAAACAATGCCGAGGCTGAAAACGTCGGAGCAGGGTGTTGTCGGTTGACCTCGGTTAATCTCTGGAGCCAGATGTCTACATCTATGGTGATCTTTCTCCTGAAAGTGTTACGTGTGGCCATGTTTGTACGAGGACAGTCCCACATCGATGTAATTTGCCACGAAAATGGCGGCCTGGCTGTCCACAAGAATATTATTGTCCTTGATGTCATTAAGGAGTACACCCTTGCTGTGAATTGTTCTCAGTCTCCTTTGGAGCTGGAGAGTAACATCGACCCACGTCACCTTGCTTACGATCCTCTTGTAACACATCATTCAATGTCAAGCCGTCACCAAAGTATTCTTGAACGAATTGTGTTTGATCGTCGTTATATAGCTGTAATATTGCTCTCTCTCTCTATTCTTGAACGAGCGCCAGTCCTGGAAATTGGCCCGTGCTCATAAAACCATAGAATCTCGGGAAGAATTCCGTGTCGTCAAGGAGATTCATGATCCTAGCTTTTGAGATTATGGATTTCACAGAACTGGCCTTGTCAAAACACTTGACTACTACTTCGTGGATGACGGCACTCTTCCCTAAATCTGCACGGTGTACAACACCAAACGCTCCTCCTCCAACTTCGAACCGGTCGTTCTCGTCGTGCATGATGGTAAGGGAATACGGGGAAATCTCATTAATCTGTATTTCGGGAATCAGTGTTCGTCCATCTTCTTTCACAGACCACCAGTTTGTGCTCCGCGCATGTGCTATTTTTATTACTGCGATACAATCCGGCAAAGAAACTCTCGCTCGACCTCACCGTGGATTTGTTGCGCTTCCGATCCATACATATACTGGTACGAAGATCCATTGAACTTTCCGTATGACTGGAGTTGTCAAAGTCGTTATTTTTCTGTTACCCCTACAGGATTTGGCAGAGAACGCTTTCGCTCTACCTCCTCTTGGGCTTGTGGTGGTTCTGGAGTATCATTATTTGTGACGAGGTCCAAAGAACTTCTTCTAGGACTAGAGTTGGTAATGTTGCCTACTGCTGGAATGGGCTGGGTACAGGTGTCTACCACCCTGGGGCGCTGAATAATGAGGATGGCCGCGATTTTTTTCTGTAGAGCATTCATCATGCTGTGACATTCTTGTAGCCTTTCCTTCAGCTGCATCACCATATTAAGGTCAGCTGCTCCCACAGTCGACACACGAATATTGTCCGTTACCTATGTTTCTCTGATTGGGCATGTCCGAGTAGAGTTCTGATACTCTGGAAAACAATGCCGAGGCTGAAAACGTCCGAGCAGGGCGTTGTCGGTTGACCTCTGTTAATCTCTGGGGCCAGATGTCTACATCTGTGGTCATCTTTCTCCGGGAAGTAGTACGTGTGGCCTTGTTTGTACGAGGACCGTTCCACATCGATGCACTTTGTCACGAAGATGTCGGCCTGGCTGTCCACGAGAATATTATTCTCCTTGATGGCATTAAGGAGTACACCCTTGCTGTAAATTGTTGTCAGGCCCCTTGCGAGCTCGAGGGTAACATCGACACACGTCACCTTGCTTATATCTGCACGATCCTCTTGTAACAGATCATACGATGTCATGCCGTCACCAAAATATTCTTGAACGAATTGTGTTTGATCGTCGCTATATAGCTGAAATATTGCTGAACGCGACGTTAAACCTTAATTCTCTCCCTCGCTCTCTCTCTCTCTCTCTCTCTCTCTCTCTTCTTGAACGAGCGCCAGTCCTGGAAACTGGCCCGTTCTCATAAAACCATAGAATCTCTGGAAGAATTCCGTGTCGTCAAGGTGATCCACGATCCTAGCTTCTCAGATTATGGATTTCACAGAACTGGCCTTGTCAAAACTTTTTGACTACTACTTTGTGGATGACGCCATTCTTCCTTAAATCTGCAAGGTGTACAACACCAAACGCTCCTTCTCCAACTTCGAATTGGCCGTTTTCGTCGTGCATGATGGTAAGGGAATACGAGGAAATCTCATTAATCTGCATTTCGGGAATCACTGTTCGTCCTTCTTCTTCCACAGACCACGAGTTTGTGCTCCGTGCATCGGTTGTTTTTGTTACTGCGATACAATCCGGCCAAGAACACTCTCGCTCGACCTCACAGTTGATTTGTTGCGGTTCCGATCCATACATATACTGGTACGAAGATCCATTGAACTTTCCGTTGGACAGGAGTTGTCAAAGCCGTTAATTGTTTTCTGTTACCCCTGCAGGATTTGGCGGAGAACGCTCTCGCTCTCTCGCCTGATAACAAACATCCACGAAAATTAAGATACACGATAGACGATTAATTATCCTGTGACGGAGGAATCCAGGAATGTATTGATGGTCGATCAACACAGCCTACTATTATAGATACACAAGGTGGGGAATATTGCATGATACGTTAAGGAGCCCATGCAATCTTACTCATCTGAACAGCCAGAAACGTTTCGGTCAAGCCATGATTAGACGATGTAGAATCGGCCATACACTATTAATTCACGAGCATTTGTTGAAAAAAAAGAACCAGTCTCGTGGTGTATTCCATGCCACGAAGATCTCACGGTGAAACATAATCTTATCGAATGTATAGATTTTAAGATTGTAAGAGATAACTTTTATCGAGCAGCTACTTTGGAAGATCTTTTTAGTCGAGTAAAAGAAGATTGTATTTTAGATTATTTGAGAGAGATCGGTTTGTTAGATAAATTTTAATGTATTTACATGTGTTTAATGCATTAGTTTACTAAGTTATTAACTTGAATACTTAGAATTTTGTTTGATCGTCGCTATAAAGCTGAAATATTGCTGAACGCGACGTTAAACCTAAATTATCTCTCTCTCTCTCTCTCTCTCTCTCTCTCTCTCTCTCTCTCTCTCTCTCTCTCTCTCTTTCTGGAAGCAATATTCTAGAGTGTCCTCTTCTATGGGACAATTACAACAGTGTGCCCATCACATTATAACAAGGAGTACGTCAATGCACATCTTGTATATTCCGGTGTTGATGTTGCATTTCACCTGTTTTCGGTCAAATGTTTTTCGCCTTCTGAACATTGGCTTGGCGATCGCCAGGACCTCTCCTTGATGAACTGAGGATCCGTATCCAGAATCGAACGGCGCCGCGTTTTGGTGATACTGGGAGGATGCAACTCCTATTGGTTTTCCATGGTTCTGGATAACGTCATAATTCAACCCAGATTTGACCAGTCCAGGGAGCCTCTTGGTAGACAGCATATAATTCGCCCACTCGCCCATAGGAAAACTCGACGGCATTGGAGAGGTTACGAGTCAAATATATACTCATACACCCCGGTTAGTCCTTCCCGAGACACCGGATTTAACCACTGAATGAGCCGAAATCAGTCCGATAACCGCTTCCGCCATTTTGCGGGACCATCGGAAAGGGTCTGCAAGAAAACAAAATACCATGGAAAATGTATTGCATAATATGATGTTATGATCAGACCACTTGATAATATCAAGTCACCAATCGCTGAAACAGTTATACCTAATCAAAATATTGTGTAAGATGCTCTCAGATGCAGGCCGTAAACATGAGATTCAAAGGTGGTGAACGGATTTCGTTTGAAACAGCACGATGTATGTCGACATTTCATATTTCTTTTACTGTAGGGATATTTGTGTATATATTTGTGTGAGCGAGTAAGGTTTGGTGTGGCTGTGTTAGGGTGTAATCTACATCGTATATTTGTAAGCTTTTTTTATTGTCCCGGTGAGAAACAAAAGATCAGACATTAATACTTTGTGACCTGCTTTATTGGCTTATCATTTTAGGATCGTGTTGAAGCTGAGAGTTAGCAAGAGGACACAGACTCATTTCAGGAGAACTATGGTGCTACTACAGTCACACAATGTAACTCTATTTATCATTGTGGACGACAGCTGCAACTGAATGTAGGATCTGACGCCAAGCATGTCTCACAGTTGGCAATGCTCTTCGATGACAGCGTGGGACGGCGAACACAATATATGGCTACATGTATGATGATTCATTTCAAACACATGATTTTTCCAAATATGACAGTAACGCCCTCCCACGCCTAGCTTAAGGGTCCAACGCCTTGGTGAAGTAGCTCAGAAGCTCTGATTTTCTAGATATTCCATGAATCCTCTATTCTGGCTGGACCGCAAATGCGCTTTCTTTACTACTACCCAAAGCGTCACAGATAATGTCACCTAATCTTCTGTGAATACACTCCATGGACACATACCCACCTCTATGGTGTAAAGGGGTAGACATGTCTCAAGTGCGTACCCGATCTGCGCTTGAAGCTCTCAGGCTGTACAGAACGGCGATGCGCTGATCGGTGAAGATTACAAGCGTCTAGTCCGTCATTCATAATCCAGCCGTCGTCCATTAGAGAATATCCGCGTCCATAATCCAAAGACCTATTCCATATTCCATATAACAGTATTAGCACCAAATTCAAAAAGACAACCATAGTATACATAAAGATAGGCTTGTTTCCTGCAAGAGAGAAGCGGTCAACAGTTTTCAATGATGCCGGCAAGACATCATGATGTTCCAAAAATATCAAATCCGTATCGCTGATCAGTATTCTTAATCCATAATTCGTTGTAAAGTCGTCATCTAAAGAATGGTGTATCTCAGCCACGCTTTGATTGTGACTGTTCATATGAGTACCATGAGGATCTTGAAGTACATGGGTTCATACGGCCCTAGCCCCGGGTTAAGCGGAATTAGACACAAGTTACGAAACGTAGCGCCATAGATCTTGCACGCTACGTTCGTATTTTGCTATCAGTATGCGATATGTATCGCCAAATTTGAGAAACTTTGAGTGGAGGCGCTTGGTGGAATAGCCCTGTTTTATACGTTTCTGCAACAATGTTTTGTGACGTTGATTAAAATCATCACATTTAACACAGGATCTAGCAAATGCTACTAAGCGAGATATGTATACGCCATATGCAGGTCCCACTGGAATATTACTATCCAGAAAGGGATAGTTTACGATGTCGAAATTGTAATCATCTCTTTTGTCATAAAGTCGACGAGAGAGAATGCCCGCTTCATTTTTATAGAGATAGAGATCTAAATAAGATGTGCCTGTAGGGCTATCTGTAGTTTCCTTCAAATCCATAGGAGAGGTCGTGCGGCGTGCGGGCTAATAAAAGTGGCGGGATATCGGAGTTTTCAGGATTCCCTGATATGCAGTCGACATGTTATCTTGTACGACCTGCCTGAAGTCATTTACTCGTCCGGAAGATCTGTGACGCCAGGACCCCCACAGTAGCAAGGTATATGTCTTTAAGAGGTATATACCTGTCTGGTACCTTAGATGTGCCTTAAATGTACCTTAACTTTAGAGTGTACCTTAACGATACCTTGTAGCCGAGTTGACTTATTGCACCATTAATAGGTATATACCTCAACAATACCTCTTGATGTTCGGTAGGTGTGCCTTGAGAAGGTATATACCTGATCAGGACCTGGCAAAGTCTGTACCAGTACCTTTATGGTGCCTTATCAACTTAGCTTAATTTTCATCGAGTCCTCCGTCCACAACGGCGTACGGTATACTTGTATGACCTGCGCACGGTCATTTAATCGGAAGGACCACGGCAACAATAGAGAGATGAGACGTACAGTCGAGACATCACCAACCCAACGCTTGTCGAGCAACGACCCCATTACAAGCGTCTGGTCCGTCATTCATAATTCAGCCGTCGTCCATTAGAGAATATCCGCGTCCATAATCCATGTCCTGCTCGTGTATACCAACAGTCGAGGAGAGCCTGGATTCCCAGCCGGACCCCGGCGATACGGTACAGAATCATGCGCCTGACGACAACGAACATTTTCAGGACGATCCCATAAATGTTCCTAGCGATCTCTTACCCGAAGACCATCCAGTGAGAGACATCTACGGGCGCCTTTGGTCCATGGTCCGACGATGTTTTCATCGTCATCGGCCTATTCAAGATATCTACAATTTCCGATTGACCGACCTCGCCCGTCTACGCAGCTACGTGGAAGACATCTTCAATAACCAACGTGCGTTATTTCTATTCCAGTGACAACAGCCAAGTGTACGACCATCTTTTCACTATCACCAATCGTGCGTCACTGGAGACGATCCTGACTAAACTAGAGACCGTTGATCCCTTGGGATGGGCCCGTTAACAACGCCCCAACATCACATGAACAGTGGAGAGGGCCACCAATGTTACTTTCCTCGTGACTAAACTGATCGACCACCCTATCGGCTGAACGTATTCACCCCCGACAGGCACTAATGAATACCATAACATGCCGTATATATTCATATATCTACATGCTGGTCGTTGAATTCAGCTCTGTAAACATGTGACCCTAATGTTACGGTGCGTTGAATAATAAGACATGGTTTTTGATATTTCAATTTTTATTCTGTGAACATAATAAACATACCCAGGGCGGCTCCCCCAGCCTGGGTATGTTGTAACATTGGGGATAATAAACTATATGAACATTTCTGAACTTGTTATTCACGACAACCCATATCCGCTATACTTGGATGAAATGTATACACCCAGATGTGATATAGTTCCCTTGTTCATTTCCGAAACCGCCTTTTCTCTATTACTCCATGAATGAGTATGTGCGAATCCGCGATTCAACCCACCCAGTCGGAGCCAAGATAGCTTCAATCTGATACCCCATACGACCCATTCGGACCAATATTGGTCCATCTCGACCCCATAACGTCCCTTCCAGTGCCTTTCCCCCCCCAATTCTCTGTCTGCGAATGCACGCCATAGACTTACTTCTACAACACACCCGTCCAGTCGGAGTCTACTATACGAGTGCTTCACTATGACATCTTGCACGACCCAATCGGGCCAATAGTGGTCCACCACGACTCCAAAACATCTATTTTAATGCCCTGTTCCTACTCTTCTCTGTCTGTGCATGCGCAGAGGAACGATATCTTCGCCACACACCCATCCAGTCGGACGCTTCCCAACGAGTGCTTCACCATGACACCCCATACGACTCAGTTGGACTAAAAATGGTCTCTCAATCACTCAAACACACTCGCACGAACCCCCAAAATGCCCACTTTCCCTTCTACTCCTACTGATGACGTCATCAATGACGTCACAGATGACATGGACAACCCTCAAGTCGTAGTCTACACCACGAGAGCTTCAATACGGAACCCTACACGCCCTTTCTGGATGCGATATAGCCCCTCAATATCTCAAATATTCCCCTGCACACCTCCAAAATGCCCACTTTCGCTACTACTCCTCGACTGCGCACGCGGGCCATAGTCTCCCTCCCACGAGCCACCCGTCCTGTCTGACGCTCCCCCACGAGTGCTTCACTATGACACTTCACACGACCCATTCGGAACAAGAATCGTCCCTCAATCACTCAAACACACCCTCACGTACTAATACTCCGACTGATGAAGTCACCGATGACGTCAGTGAAGACATGGACATCCCTCAAATCGTGGTTTACAACGCAAGAGCTTCAATATGAGACCCTGTTTGGATGCGATATAACTATGATCAAGCAATGTAGAATCGGCCATACCCGATTAACTCACGAACATTTACTAAAAAAGAGCAACTCACAAGGTGTGTTCCATGCCATGATGATCTCACGGTGAAACATATTCTTGTCGAATGCATAGATTTTAAGATTGTAAGAGATGCTTTTTATCGAGCGACTACTTTGGAAGATCTTTTTAGTCGCGTGAGGGAGGATTGCATCTTGGGTTATTTGAGAGAAATCGGGCTGTTACATAAGTTTTGATGTGTGTATGTTTTAGTGCGTTGGATTACTAAGTTAGTGACTTGGGTACTTAGAATTTTGTTCGATCGTCGCTATATAGCTGAAATATTGCTGAACGCGACATTAAACCTTAATTCTCTCTCTCTCTCTCAAATACGCCCTTGCGCACCTCCAAAATGCCCAATTTTGCTACTACTCGACTGCGCATGTGTATCATAGCCTTCCTTTCACGCTACACCTGTCCAGTCGGACGCTCCCCCACAGCTGCTACACATTGACACCTTCCACGGCCCATCCGGACCATGGATAATCGACCTTGACGCCCGATCTGCCTATTTACTACGCATGCGTCATCATAACTTTTCAATAAAAGTCACCCATGGCCACGAGACCCCAACCATCGTCTTGTACAGGGTGACAAAGAGAAAACAAGATGCCACACCCCATAGTAAAATCCACGAAAAAAACAAATGACCACCTCAATACTCCTACTCATTAGTCCTTGGGGCAGCGAGCATCAGAGTTGTCGTCCATGCGCCCACAGAGTATAGATGGCTCATATCATCCGGGTATCGGAGAATTTCCCCCCCTGGACGGCATTTTTCATGATCTCATACAAACGAACCTGCACGGATGATTTTTAATATTTTGCGAGCGATTGTACCATGCTATATTATATAATACCAACGTGTGGGTGTATGTATCAAATGCATTCATACCGCGGAAGACAACATGCTGAGATTTGCTGGTCCCCGATGACGTCATCGCTAAACATCGGCCATCTACTAGCCCTTGAATTTTACCCGGGGGACAAATAAGTAGGTCAACTGGTGGCCAGCGGTCTTTTATATACTACTAACAACCACCAAAAGAATGTCACCATATACCACTGGGGCTTGTTGTTGGTCAGTTATTAATTATGATATTAATATTTATATATACTCTCCTCCTACTCTATTAACACACAGGGACCTAGTGGAAACCATGGTTTTCCCGCCAACTCAATAACACTTTATCCGTCCTAATTTCTTACCTAAGCGTGCTCTCCAAACTTGAATTCATCAGTTGAAACATAGTAACTCTCTGTTCTGTTCCTTTTAATGAGGCAAATCCATTAATCAAAGCAGCTCAACTATCGTCCATTTTAACGCTTGTGAACTGGGGTCGTTAGTGGAGTGCACGTGATCCGCCGATGCGGGCTAAAATTCCATGTCGTACTTTCGGCCAATGAAATCGCGCGATCAAATTTAGCCCGCATCGGCGGATCACATGCTAGTCACGTGCACCCCACTAACGTTCCCAGTTCTTCGAAACAAGCGTTAAAATGGGCGGGAGTTGAGCTGCTTTGATTAATGGATTTACCCAATTAAAAGGAATAGAACTGAGAGTTACTATGTTCTAACTGATGAATTGAAGTTTGGAGAGCACGCGTAGGTAAGAAATTAGGACGTATACAGTTTTATTGAATCTGTGAGTTGCCGTTTTGTTCGGGGGGCGGGCAAAGCCGTGGTTTCCACTGGGTCCCCTTGTGTTAATAGAGTAGGAGGAGAGTATATATAAATATTAATATCAGAATTAATAACCGACCAACAACAAGCCCCTGTGCCATATACAGGCAACAATTAAAAGCCATTTTTTGCAATCCTGGTTGCTTTCTTCTTATTCACTAATTTCATTTTTAGCTTTTGTAAGAATGTGTTTTAATACTTATATACTTAATTTTTTTTATCTCAATACAACAATCAGTTTCCTAAACGACAGGCCAAGAAGACATCGTTATGCGAAATTACCAAGGAACATAGCAACGAATATTCTCTCCTTCTTTGGTAGCGATATGCATGCCTACATATGTGCATTATCTTAGAATCCAACGAGAGCCATCATGCTTCACTTGATAAAATATGTATTATAAATGGAAGATAATGTAAATCGAAAGTTCACACCATTAATTCATATATTCATAGTAAGGGGCCGGGCAAAATTTACCAGGGGGACGGGACCGGTGCATCTTCAAAAGTCGGTGGAAAAAAAGTCTGGTCCCCCCAAAAATTTGATCAAAAAAAGTACATGTCCCGTACAGAGGTATGGTAAAAAAAACTTCCTGTCCCGCTGCACGGTGTGTTGGAAAAAACTTCCTGTCCCGTTACAAGGTGTGGCGAAAAACACTTTGTGTCCCGCTATGATTCAGCCTATCCTCTTGTCAAGAACCTTTCAATTATAATGTTAGAGTTCCTAAAACTCGATAGTTGGTTAATAAATGCATATCCAAGTCGCCAAAGAAAATACTGTTAACTTGGTGTGAAATAAAGTTGATTTAGTAGTCAAATACCGGTATATAGTACACATTTGAGCTGTGCAACACATGCAACAGTTTCTCAGATAGTCGGGATTCTCAGTATTTCAGTAGCAAAACACATGTAGGAGACAATGTATACAAAATAATGAAGAATCCAAACTATTACCAATTGAATTG
Organism: Hanleya hanleyi; assembly: GCA_036873755.1. Classification (NCBI taxonomy): domain Eukaryota; kingdom Metazoa; phylum Mollusca; class Polyplacophora; order Lepidopleurida; family Hanleyidae; genus Hanleya; species Hanleya hanleyi. The sequence continues at coordinate 39,964 of JAVTVY010012639.1, forward strand.
ATCAGAATGAGCTAAAAACATGCAAATTGTACAAGTTGACTGGCAATTCAGCCTTCAACCTATATACATGTATCCTAAAAGTGGCATCAAGGCCATAGGGTGGCATCAGTTTCATTATTTTGAGCAAACATAGATGGTAAATATCTTCTGGAAATAAATTGTGTTAAATTTGCAATGATTTGTACAATTGCATAAAAACATACTGCTACAGACATGACAGATTAAGATGGATTTATAACATAGGCAACAATGCGCTGGTATTAGAGTTATTTCCCTTGAAAGGTTTGGATTAATTTAATTTGCAATATTTCATTTCCGGGGTTGGCCCAAGTTTAACTTAACGTCTATATGGGAATTTGTGCTTATTGAAAATATTCTACTGAATATTCTCTCCAATGTCAGAGTCACTGATTCAAGTTTCCAATTGTCGTATCACATCGAGGATTAAATCCCAGAATTAACTTTGTGTCAGATCGACAGCCTAGCTGTATCGCCTCAATATCAGTCATTTGTGCACCCCTAGCACAGACAGAACCGTTCATCGCATGAAAATCACCTGCTGACTTTCTGTTAATTCAAGGGGATTCTCATTCAACAGATGCATCACAGTCCATTTTGTAATGATATTCAATTCTGGTATAAAAAATATAGCTCCATCTATGTATTTTATACAGTACCCGGATGGAATAGTATTAACTTTGCGAATAAAACACCAAGTTTGCTTCAACAAATAACTTGTTCCCACCAAGTTTGACAGTTTCCGTTTTTCCGGTTTCAAATCGGGTTAATATCTTGCAATGTGTTACTCGCGGGAACATCCCTTTTTACGCGCCTGACGTCCCCTTTCGAGTTTTCGTAAGAGTTGAGTCTTCCGATTCCCAAAATTGTCCCCAAGTAGATATCATCAGACAAACGTCCAATTCATGGGAATCGACAGCAGAGGAGTGTTACGACGGAAGTGCAGCATACAGAACTGCGATTGTGAGGAATATCAACGTCCTCTGGTCGAGAGTAGCGGACAACAGAATGAGGCATGCGCTTACTGTGGCGACCCACCCGCTAAACACAGTGCCACAGCTTCCAGTCTGACAAGACCACAAGCACATGCAGACAGGAACCGTCAGCATCTAAGCACTACAGTCAACTTTAATTCAAACACTGCGATCTTCGGTAAAGTATGTACCTCCCTCCCCTCTTCAAACATACGCCAAAGTCGTTGTAGTACATTGTTGTCCAAGCTACATCATTGATTGGCGAAGAAGCTTGAAATTGATGTGGAAGATGCTTAGTGGCATGTAGATGTGCAGTGTTAGGCTTTTTTCGCTACTTTTGATGATTTCTGCCAGAGTTATGGCCCTTCATCATCAACATCAATATATGTTTGTCCAGTCCATATCTCTCTTATTATTGCATGAACAGCTTCAAAATTTATATAGATTAGAAGATGCCTTGTACCGTGCAGATGTGTGCCCTCATGCTTTCTTCGCCCCTTTCCAATTAACAGGTCATAGTCCAGTACGGTGGTTGTGTCAGAACAATATTTTGTTGCCATATGGTCACCAAATGTCGAGATAAGAACTTATTTAGATCCATTTATCATAGTTTGGATCTGTTTCCATCAGATTAGTGATGGTTTTTTTTAGCCAAGTTCCAATAAATTATGCATTTATTGCATGAACATGTGATTGAATCATGTAAATCACACTGATTTGGTATTCAAATTATATTAATCATGTTATGGGCAATTCCTTTTTGGGCCAATGAACTTGTTTTGTCAAGTAAACAGTAGTGGTGAATTGAGGCTCCCATGCCACTGTGGTAGTTGACAGGTGGCATTGATAGAATGTTGATTGCACATAGCTATCTGTGAAGGTGATGAGTCATGTTAGTGTGATATATAATTGTTTGTTCTGATTCTTTTTTTTATCAGTTCACAATTTTTAATTCAATTTGTTGATGGCTACTATAAATTGAGTATTGTCTACCATTGTGGTGAAAAGATATTCCATCCATTATTCCATCAATGAAAATGTTATGTTAACAGTATTAGTATTTGAGAATGACAGTGTTCTATCATATACATGTACAAACCATTCCACATGGTGCATAGAGTCACTTTCTGTAACCCTACATTTATGTATGATGGCTAACTCCTGATGTTTCATTTTGCACAGGAAATTCTTCTCTTCTACTCTGGTTGGAATGATATCTGCCTGTGGAGCAATAAAGATGGAGTGATACTTAACTTACAGTGTTGTTCATTTACTAAGATCACAATACCGAGGGTGAAATACAGAGTGGTCCTTGGTCAAATCATCTCGACCCACTGGTTTGATTTAACATTCCAAACATGGGAAATGGATAAACCTGATGTGTTTTGTCAGTGTTATTGGCCTTGACATTGGCCCCCATATGCACCAAGCTCAATTCTAACCCCCCCCCCCCCAATACAGATCTGCAGTACTTCCCTCAGTCCAATATAATTTTTTTGTGCAATATTGGCGATAAAAAAAACTTGCTGTCCCGTTGCTCACCGCATTAAAAAAATTACATGTCCCGTCCTTTGTTGCATGAAAAAAAAATCTGGTCCCTTCCACAAATACACCGGTCCCGTCCCCAGGTATATTTTGCTCGGCCCCTAAGCAGATATGAGTTGCCCAAATAGGGTGTAATATTGTAGATTTGAGTATATACGATCGCTGTGATAATAATATGACAATCACAATCAAATATTGACTGCGATACATTATATTCTAGGAAATAAATGGGAAATTCATTTGCACGAATTAATACGATATTATTAGAATAATTCACTGCGACACAAAAAGGTGTTGAGGTATTTGCTTTTTTGCCGACACCGTTCCTCTCTTTCCAAACACGAGCTCGTGTTTATGGATGAGCAGCTACTTTCGAAGAGATATTTGTTGGACGGGTGAAAGAAGGCTGTAACTTAGGTTATTTGAGAGAAATCTGTTTGTTGCATAAGTTTTAATGTGTATGTTCTGATGTTTCGGATTACTAAGTTATTAACTTGAATACGTAGAATTCTGCTTGATCGTCGCTATATAGCTGAAATATTGCTGAACCATATTTCTCTCTCTCGATCTCTTAGTGTTATTTCATGCCTGCTCGAATATATTGTCTTGACATCATGATTACTTGCCGTCGTCATTGAAAATTGTTGACCGCTTCTCTCTTGCAGGAAACCATCTTGTTCTTTCTGTCATATAGAAAAGAGGTATTTCAGTTATTGACACGGAGTTTATTTTATGAACGACGGCTGCATATTGAATGTTGGATCTGATACCTAGTATTTGGTGCTAATGGTATATCGCCTGAGTACGATCGTCCGATTACTGGCGCGTTAATTCGTCATGACCGAATTCTGGTTAATGGATGTCACATCAGACGTTGACATTTCCTTGATGGTATCGTCAGATAGTCCGAGATTGGTTCAGGGTAGCTGTTGAACGATTGCTTTAATCCATGTAGCCTAAAAATAAGTTTATGAAGATATTCTCCTATCCACATGTATCCAAATAACACTAGGCTACGTTCTTCTAGAAAACAACGTCTTGTTGCCATAGTGCCGATGTTTCGTTGGAGCTACTTACCAAAGGAGATGGTACGATAAGGCGGCATTTCGGCCTATACGTGGTGCGGTTGAAATCGGAAAAAATGAAATGTTCTAAAAATAATCGTGTTTTAATGTAACAGCAAGAGAATATATATGTACACAATATGTCAAATTTCTAGCTCGATTGTGTCATGATTATAGTTATGACATGAAACTGAAATCCGCAGCATGTGCTATTTCTTGAAAAAGGGTCTAAATCGAGTCATTTAAACACACATTTAGACACGAAGGACCCCTTGGACCAAAACGTCATTTAACCTGGTGATGAGCGGTGGCATTATATATCCATTGCTGGAAAATCGCTTTGGTCCAAGGGGCTTTCCAGCAATGGATATATAATGCCACCGCTCATCACCAGGTTAAATGACGTTTTGGTCCAAGGGGTCCTTGGTGTCTATATGTGCGTTTAAATGACTCGATTTAAACCGTTTTTCACGAAATATATGCTGTGGATTTCAATTTTAACGCAATCGAGCTAGGACTTTCACATATTGTTTACATATTCTCTTGCCGTTACATAAAAAAACCCAGTTATTTTCAGAACATCTGAATTTTTTCGATTTCAGTCGCACCACGTACAAGGCTAAAACGACGCCTTATCATACCATCTTAGGGTTTTTGAGAGAAATCGGTTTGTTGCATAAGTTTTAATGTGAGTATGTTTTAATGCGATGGATTACTAAGGTATTGGCTTGAGTACTTGGAATTTTGTTTGATCGTCGCTATATAGCTGAAATGTTGCGGAACACGACATTAAACCTTAATTCTCTCTCTCTCTCTCTCTCTCTCTCTCTCTCTCTCTCTCTCTCTCTCCTTATCGTACCATCCCCTTTACGGAATAAGATAAGGATAAAAGACCATATTTGTACAAATGGTGAAACTATCTCTTTTAATCACAATTCATGATTTCTTGATATCAGATACAAAAAGGTCATCTCTCCTGTGCATGTGTATAACTCAACCAGAACTGATGAATCGAACCGAGCTGAAGCTGACCAGTCTCATTATTGGACATCACGTACGCAATCTGGTGTTCTATATATATATTTATATATATATCGCTTCCACTGAGCGAAAGTGTAAGAAAATAATCAAACACATCATTCATATCTGAAGCTAATAAAGGCAAAGGCTGGACAAATATTACAATATACAAACAAAGCTGCGAAATTAGTAATATACTGACCATTCATGCCCGTTAAAAGTCAACTCGTCTGTCTAATAACAGTGATAACAATAAATTAATAACACTTTACTGACGAACCGTACAAAGTAATATGTGGACCATTGTGCCTATAAAGATGAACACAAACGGAATTAATAGCTAACATTATCCTGTATGTCGACATTTGGAACTATCGACTCTCGCTAAAATGGACTGCTTTTGTTACTGGGAGTGGGTAAAGCCATTAGGATTAATAACAGCTGTGTAATAGCTTGACGAAATGTCCGGTAGTCTCGATCGTTATATGCTGATCTAATTCGCTCTGGTATTTGTTGATCGCTAAAATTTGCGTGTAAAATATCTAGTCCTCACACAATATTATCTCTCGCACTGTCGTGGCAAGATTCAGACGAAACGAGGCCCAGCACTCGGCAGATCTAGTGTTCTGCCACAGTCAAGGGACTATCATTTCAATACATTTTCATAAATACGATCTGCACATTTTTGTCAATATTTGAGGCAACCACAACGCAAATACATTATATTTCCTGTGAAAATTAACCGGAATACAGAGAGATGCATGTTATGGATCTTTTCATAAGTTAGATGCTAAAGTGGAGCGGCTTTGCTAAACTCAGATGAATAAGAATTCGACTACAAGCGACGATTGTGAAACCAAGAATTATATTAAGTCCTTCAATTCCTCATCTCACTTGACACGTGCTCCAGGCATGATGCGCTCCAGCAACGGATCTCTCGGTGTATCGTTGATGCTTTTAATAAAAACCGATTAAATTAATGATTTAAATTATAAGGGAATACGAGGATCTCATATCAACCTATTCATGAGATGAAAATTCTCACTCTCGAGAAGGAAAACATAACCCAACCTCGCCTCGGTTGGGATGTATTTTCCTTTTCTCGAGTGGGACCCTCTTATTCCCACTCCGTAAAACTTATGCGGGATAAACGTGTTGGGATAATTCATATGTGGGATGAGCGCGTGCGACGTAGGTGGCCAATTACGACGCTTGATATACGACCTGCAGGCATGATGCGTCGCAGCAACATCAACCGATAAAGATATAAATGTATAAACAGCTACCCCGATTTGCAAAAACAATTTTTTTCAAACAGAATGCCCAAGCTTTTAGGCTCTCATGTGTGCATCATAAAAATAACTTTGCTTATGAAGATTTAGCCTACTAGCTTACTCACACTCCCGTTCTCGACGTTAAACTCAATTTCTGACATATTCTTATCGACTGTATACATTTTAAGATTGTGAGAGATTCTTTTTAGCGAGCAGCTACAATAGAAGATCTTTTTAGCCGGATGAAAGACGACTCTATCTTAGGTTATTTGAGAGAAATCGGTTCGTTGTATAAGTTTTAATGTGTGTATGTTTTAATGTCTTGGATTACTAAGTTATTAACTTGAATACTTAGAATTGTGTTTGATCGTCGCACCATGGCCGAAATATTACTTAACGCGACACTAAACCTTTATTCTGTCTGTCCTTCCTTAGTCTACTAGCTTACTCACACTATAACGAAAAAATACTCGCGTTATATCATGGCATCAATCATACAGGCTAACGTTGTTACACTGAACATTAAACGGTTAATCTATCCCGGTCGACTTACATGATGACGATCATATCATTCCAATGTATACGCGCTCAAAACAGACCTGTTAACGCTAGTAAATTCATGTTGTCTTAAATAGCGACAGTTACCAAAAATTAATGTCATGCCCAACCCTATATAGGCAGATAAATTAAGGCTGTTCCAACCTAGTCAATGATTTGCACACCATTTGTTACAGAGAGATTGTGGATTATTTGACAGCTGTTGGTTTTGTTAAATGAGTTTTAACGCAATGGGATCTATATGTGTGTTTAGTTAAGTCCTGGGCATGCAAATGGGCAATTATTATCATAATTGACCACGCCTTGACAACAAATTATAGAGTTCGCGTATTTGTGGTTGATATTATGTATATAATTATTATAATTGGTATAGTTCAGTACTAGCAATAATGGTGTAGTATGTGAAAATAAACATAAATTCGAATATCGGACTATGCAGATTCAGAACAAAGAAGAGAACCTAATCATTCGAAAAAAGAACAAAAAACAACAAAGCAATGTGTGAAAACTGGCTCAAGACGAAGAGTATATGTAATATGTTTAATATACATTTTTTGAATGTATTTTATACGTTTTGTCTTCCATTGTTAAATTTTTGATGGATTGATATGTTCCTTCGATAACTGAAATATTAGCGAACGCGACGTTCAATTTTTATCTCCCTCAATAACAAGTTGACCGTTATAAGTATAAATTCGACCAACATTATTTATTTTCGTCGCTTCGTCGCATTTTTCACAGTTGATACTTGAACAGTCGATGACAGTTCAGAAGATGTACACAGCAATATATATTTTGTTTGCTTAGAAGGAGTTATGTTAAATAACGTACAGTAATTCAGTTTAGATCTGAAGGAGTCTGTAGAACACGGAAATTGACATTTTGTCCATCTGATTATTGAATATAAAACAAATATATTCTACTGGACAATTTCCTCTAGCTTAATCAAGATATGAGGGCATGCGGCTTCTTCTTGGCGCAGCATTTTGTGTTTGTACATGGATAGAAAAAAAATACACGTAGTTATGGCCGGCTCAGTCTTTATAGGATGATCATGTTATCTGACTGATTTTAATCCGAGTAGATGTAACGAGGCAGAACCTTCTTTGGAACATTAGCACGTAGCTAAAGTGACGTATTCCTGGAAAGGAGATCGAACCCCTTGATATACAACCCATTCAAAGTCACTGACTTCCGCGTTTAAGTAACATTCCAACGACTTTTGTCTTTTTCACGTTCAGCAAACATGCATGTATTGGATAAAAAGCGAAGGGCAACTTTTGTTACCTGATCATTTCCAGTGTAGCTTAACAAGCCATAGGAAATGGACCAATCGGTTTGCTAAATAAGCCTCACAATATAAAACATCTCACGTTTCGATCATTATCAGTCAATTTTGTGCGATTGTCTGCCATGGAATGATGTTTTCGCAGAGAATCATTGCATACGGCTATTTTATTCCACGTCGACATTCATGCCTTTATCCTTTCTTTGATATGGATTTGTGGATTGCTGAAAATGGATATCACATATGTATGTATGCATGTGTCAAACCCATTATCGCGATAAAATCCATTAATTACACATTCCAGCTATACTAAGCCTGGGTTGTTACCACGAATTAAACTGCGTAAAACGCATCGAGTGTTTGAATAGTCCCAAAGGATGCGAATGCTTCAAAATTCTCTTACATTCATTCTAGAATGTGTGGTCCAATATAAATGCTCATATCGTGAGTAGCAGGAAAACGTATTCAACGCTGGTAACGGGGATTATGCAAAGAGAGAGAGAGAGAGAATTAAGGTTTAACATCGTGTCCAGCGATAAATCAGCTACATAGCGACGATCAAACAAAATTCTAAGTATTCAAGTTAATAACATAGCAATCCAACACATTAAAACATACACATATTAAAACTTATGCAACAAACCGATTTCTCTCAAATAACCTGAGATACAGTCTTCTTTCACCCGACTAAAAATATCTTCTACAGTAGCTGCTCGGCAACGTATTTCATTGCTGTCTAAATACTGGTGTCGTCCATGCATATTTAGAGTACATAATAACTATATGTATGCGCTTGATGTTTCCGTTTGATATTTGAGGTTTCAATAGTTTGTGAATGTTTTTCACGAGCAATATTGAATAGTTTGACTCCTGATGTAAGGCATGCGATGAAATAACTATTTCAGCCTGTAGAGAAGTATTTCAGGTACATCGGTCGGTTTAGTACCTAATTTCTACTGCTGCTTTCTGCGAAGTCGGTGAATAACTCAATTCAGATGCTATTGTCATGGCCGCAATTTTCCGTTCTAAGTGCATAAATCCATATATGACTGAAGCTGAACTTACAACGAAAAATGTAGGAATGTAACAATAGTAACGATTTTTGGCATGTAGTCACTGACTCATTCCGGTCTCTCGCATCGTCAGACTCGAGATGATTGGAGTTGGAAACGTGTAATCCACTGAATTGTGTTTGATACATTTAATTTTGTTAAAAATATCTCAGATATTGATCTAACCCGTGGTTTAATGGAAGTAATTTAGCGACACCGAGTAATTTTTTATTGGTTTCAAGCTGATCATGACCCACAAAAACGAAATCAATTTACTATCACCTGTGTAACCAAGGTCAGAATACCAGTCGGATCAATTCCATAGAGGGGATTGTGTTCACGACGTCATATTTTCAACTGTCTACTCAACCAGTTATTTTAAACTTAAAGAGTTCGTTGGACTGCCATGGATCCAGGTCTTAGGATTATGGACCGTTTGAAACGCATAGACGACGGCTGCTCGATTATTCACATAGACAAGACATCGCGCAATTGTACACTACATAGGTTTCTGCGCATTTGAAAATGGCCATTATGCAGGACAGCATAAACCCAATTCACGAATGATATATAGCATACGAGATAACCAACCAGTTCATCTCTCACAGAGCCTGAAAATTCCCAACTATGCATCTTGCACAAAGGCCAACATATTAGTATACACTGATTGCAGAAGTTGGATCACAATAGTTCGCCACCAGAATCAACTAGCAATAGTAGTAGCAAAAAGACGTTCCGTTAAAGTTGTGTGCACTGCATGAAATTTTGACTTTTTAGCAATAATTTGATGTTTTGGAAGTTTTATATCATTCAAATCCGCCAGTGTGTTTGGTATAATTCGTGAGCGATACATTTCAATCGGACCGCTTCGATCAAGCTATGATCCCGGGGGAGGGAGTGGGATCTCAGAGTTACTAGAGCCGAAGCTCGTAAAACCATGAAACAAAACAAACGTGATTCTTGGAAAAATATGTTTCTAAGATCAATACACATACCCCTACAACAAGAATTTGGAATATGATCCAAGGAATAAAAGGTAAAAGCTCAAGGTCCAGTGTTTCTCATCTCAACGATGGAAATCAGGTATCAACTGACAGAGCAGAGATTACAAATAAGCTAGGTGAATCATTTGCCAAAAATTCTTCGTCAGATAATTATGTACCTAAATTTCAGTTTCCAAAAATAGAGGAGAAATATGAAATAAAAGTTTCCTCCAATTGCCATGAAGGCTATAACACTATGTTTACAATTGAGGAACTCCATGCTTCTCTCACAAAAGCTAACGATTCTGCTGCAGGCCCTGATAATATTCATTATCAACTTTTGAAACATCTGCCCGAATCTTCTCTAGAAATTTGGATAACAGAAGATTTTCCACCGTCATGGCATAATGCCATTGTTTTCCCAGTACCAAAGCCTGGCTCTAAAGATACAGAGCCTGGCAATTATCGTCCGATTTCACTGACTAACTCTGTTTGTTAAACAATGGAACGCATGATAACTGATCGCTACTGATATTCAAGCTGGTTTCTGTAAACATAGAAGTACCATTGACCATTTATTCAGATTAGATTCCTATGTCAAGAATGCTTTCGCCAAGAATGAGCATGTAGGTTCTATCTTTTTATTTAGAAAAATCCTATGATACTACATGGAGATACGGGATTATAAAGACCTTCATACTATGGAATTAAAGGGCCGTTTACCCATTTTTATATCTAAGTTTTTGAATGATGGACAATTACAAGTTCGGTTGGGTACAACCATATCCGATCATTTCGATCAGGGTCAGGATGTCCCATTGGGCAGTATTTTGTATAGTACTCTGTTTAGTATCAAGACCAGCAGCTTAGCGGCAATTTTGAATTAATCAATTGATGGTTCACTCTTTGTAGACGACTTCAACATTTCGTACAGTGGAAAAGGTATACACAATATTGAGAGAACATTACAATTTTTCTAAATAGAATTCAGAAATAGTGTCTGGAAAATGGCTTAATTCTAAAGAGATAAGACAAATTGTATAGACTTTTGCAGAACGTATTTCCAGCGCAAAGATCCAGTACCTACATTAGATGGAACTCAGATCAACGTAGTGAAAGAGGTCAAATTCTTGCCCAAACATGATTATGGGTCTATTGTTTACAACGGTGCAAGCAAGTCAAACTTGGCAAAGCTGAATCTTATTCTCTGTCAAGGACTAAGACTTTACCTGGGAACGTTCAGAACATCCCATAAAGAAAGCTTATATGTCGAAGCAGATGAATTTCCTTTAGAACTTCGAAGAATTAAACTATTACTTTAATATATCACAAAAATGCGATCAAGTCACTCGAATCCAGCATATAACAGTGTTTTCAACCCTCAGTACGTGGATTTCTATTTAATGAAAACCTTCATTATTCCACCTCTTCGAATTCGTATGAAATCACACATTGTAGCAGCTGGTATTAAGCTTAGACAAATTTTACCTAACAAGCTCTTACCAATTCCACCATGAAAAAGGCAGACACGAGAGCCACTGAGAGCAAAAACAGATCGCATCAGGCTATTTATACAGATGGTTCTAAAGACATCGATAGAGTAGCGTGTGCTACTATCGTTAGATCCAAAACTAAAACATGTCGACTACCAGATAGAAGTTCTATATTCACTGCACAAACAAAAGCTATATTGGAAGATATTGGGTCAACTAAGAGGAAAACAATATGTCATATTCTCAAATTCACTGTCATGCCTTCAAGCGATTAAAAGTGGGATTTCAACTCCTCCCATAATCTTGAATATTCCACAATTAAGAGAAAGGTCATTAATCATTAATTAGACATCATTAATTTACCTCGAATCTTGAATGATCCAGAGGTACGCAACGCTGTACCAAACTATTTCAAGTTCACAGAACCTCCTTGCATTTCATATAAGTATACTAAATCTATAGCCACCAAAATATTCAATTACTCCAATGCTGTCAAGGAGTTTGACTGGAACTTATACACGTCAGGAGGCTATAGTTGTGATTGTGAATTGTCGAACTTTATCTATACACCATGCAAACATATTGTGACTGGTGACCGTGATGTGGTGAGTGATAAGGATCTGAAATTACTCCTGATGAAAGGACCTAAATATAGAGAGCCAAGAAGAATAAATCTGAAGGCCGACCAGAAGATAGTCCTGTCTGCATTAGAACAGTACGTTATTGATTGGTCTAAGCGAGAAAAAGTTGAACCTACAGTACTCGCTGATTGGCTGGACCCACCAAGAGCAAGGTCGTTGAAACAATCCGCCATATTGACAGAAGTTCTCTTCCCCTAGCAAAACAAGTACTGAGAAACCTCAATTCGCAAGAAGTTCTAGCAAATCTCCAGAGTAAATTCGTCATAGTCCCAGCAGACAAAGCTCCGAATAATATAATATTCATATGTAAATATTACTATTACCAGGTGCTGGTTAAAGAATTGAGTGTAGACATATCTTCATCAAATACGTCTACTTACTCCCAAACTGCATTTACTCTGGAAGATTTATTTAACAATCACAAAAAGTTTCTCAAGGAAAGAGGTATTTGTCTTCCAAGCAATCATAGCGACATACCAAAAATATACTGGACTCCCAAAATGCATAAATCACCATACAAAGCTAGATTCATAGCTGGTTCTAGAAGCTGCACCACCAAGCTTCTTTCAACCCTATTGACGAGGGCCCTTCAGGAGGTAAAAGCATTTTGGGAAAGGTATTGCGCCACTATTTCTAAGAACTCTGGCGTTGAATGTATGTGGATATTGAAAAACTCAAAATGTCTTACGGAAGAACTTGATGCTAAAGGTCACATACCGTACAGACATGTATCCACATGGGATTTCTCGACTCTCTATACTACAATCCCTCATCAGGACCTTATTGACCGTCTAAGTTCATTAATAGTATCTGTGTTCAAGAAAACTGATCGTAGATATATTAATGTCGGAAGCCATAAAGCATTCTTTAGCTCGACTACATACAAGAGATATCATTCATGGGATGTTTCTTTGTTTATAGAGTTGCTTGAATTTCTCATTAAAAATATCTATGTGAAATTTGGCAACACAATATATCAATAGCATATAGGTATTCCAATGAGTACTAACTGTGCACCCCTGTTGACTGACCTATATTTCTTCTCTTTTGAATATGACTATATGCAGGCGCTTTTAAAAACCGATCAATTCAAAGCCCGTTCCTTCTCATTCATCAAACGTTATATAGACGATCTTCTCGCTGTGGATAATCGCTATATAAATGACGCAGTGAAGGATATATATCCACCTTCACTGGATTTGAAGGAAACTACAGATAGCCCTACAGGCACATCTTATTTAGATCTCTATCTCTATAAAAATGAAGCGGCATTCTCTCTCGTCGACTTTATGACAAAAGAGATGATTACAATTTCGACATCGTAAACTATCCCTTTCTGGATAGTAATATTCCAGTGGGACCTGCATATGGCGTAGACATATCTCGCTTAGTAGCATTTGCTAGATCCTGTGTGAAATGTGATGATTTTAATCAACGTCACAAAACATTGTTGCAGAAACTTATAAACAGGGCTATTCCACCAAGCGCCTCCACTCAAAGTTTCTCAAATTTGGCGAT
>JAVTVY010012640.1:0-54931 GCA_036873755.1 Hanleya hanleyi
GTACATCCCTGACTGTAGAACACCCGGGTACTCCTATGTTGGCCTATAAGAGCCGAAAGTTTTACGGCATTCATCATTTCCAGATCCACAGCCGATATGTTCTCTTGCACAACTTGCCAGAAGCTGTTTACTCGCTCAGAAGATTTGCGACGACACGAGTCCTCCATCCACAACGGTGCACGACATACTTGTATAACCTGCGCGCGGTCATTTAATCGAGAAGATCATTTACTGCGCCACGAACGCTCAGTCCACGAGGGCGCGACGGAACAATGTAAGGATTGTGGTCAACTCTTCAAACGATGCAGTCAGTTAAGACGGCATCAGCGTTTGATTCATGCCCCGTCTCTACGGTTTTGGCGACAACTTCCTACTGAAGAGGAGCCGCGAAAGGTCAGACCCAGTGACGATAAGCCACTGGTGATGCGATGACGGAGAGCCCGCCTATATACCCACAGTTCAGAAGAGCCTGAATTTCCAGCCGGACCCCACCGTTACGGTTTCGAGTCATACGCCTGACAACATCGAACATTTTCTGGAAGATGCGGTGGATGTTCCCAGCGATCTCTTACCCGAAGATCATCCAGTGCGTGAGATGTATCGACGCCATTGGTACATGATCCGACACTGTTTTCATCGGCATCGCCCGATATTGGACTTATATAATTTCCGGTTGGAAGAAAACATCCGTCTACGTAGCTACGTGGAAGCCATATTCAACGACCAAGATACAGCCTTCAAGTTAAATTTCACTTTTGGATACATTCTTCGCCATAAAGAGACAGACCAGCTCCGTTACTTTTATCCCAGCAATAATACCCGGGTGTTTGACCAGCCTTTCACCATTATCCATCGTGCGTCACTGGAGACGATGCTGAAGGAACTGGACAGCGTGGATAGTTTGGAATGGGTACGACAACAACGACAAAACACAAAATGGCAAGTGGAGAGGGTGACCAATGTTACGTTCTTCGTGGTTAAACTGACCACCATCCCCATCGGATGAAAGTATTCAACCATGCACTGATAGATACTCAGAATGCACAAACAACTATCTGAGTATATGTGGCCTCAACGGTATCCTGGCCTGCCCGATGACGATTAGAACAAACAGTTCAGAGCGAACATGGCCGAAGATGGAACTTTCTGAAATGGCGACTTCTGATTGGACAAGAGTAGCCGAGAATACATCTAACGGACAGGAACGAATATGACAGATACAAATGATGGCCTCTGATTGGACAAGAATCTTCTTGAATTGTAAATATACCCAACGCGGCTCCCCAGCGTGGGTATGATGTAACATTGGGGAGAATAAACTATATGAAAAAACTTCTTGTTGTTGTTGTTCTCTCATGTGTCATCCTTGTTGCTGTTGTTGTTCTCTCTCCGGTCTATATCATGGCGTTATGTTAGAGTGTTAAGGTGTAACGACGGGCGTTGACGGGCATCACTGCATTTCGAAGAATTAGTGACAATTCCATGGAATATCAGAGCTTCTGAGCTATTTCACCAGGGCGTTGAAGCATTCAGAATGGCGTTGGTGGGCGTTGCTACAAGGTGACACCTCACACGACGCATTCGCACCGCGGGTGGTCCATGTCTACCCCAAGTAACAACCTTCACTGCTAAAAAACGCCCACTTTCGCTACTACTCGTACTAATGACGTCACCAATGACGTCACAGATGCTGTGGATATCACTCAAATCGGGGTCTACACGCCAAGATCTACAACATGACACCTCCCATGACGCATTCGCACCGCGGATGGTCCATCTCCACACCAAATAACATCCTTCACTACCCCAAAAGGCTCACTTCCGCTACTACTCCTGCTGATGACGTCACCAATGACGTCACAGGTGTCCGAAGGCTACAAGATGACAGCCCACAGGACGCATTCTGACCAAGGATGGTCCATCTCTACACCAAATAGCTCCTTTCACTGCCCCAAAATGCTCACTTTCGCTACTACTCCTACTGATGCCGTCACCGATGACGCTAACATGCCTCAAATCGGGGTCTACACCCCGAGAGCTACAAGCTGACACCTTCCAGGACGCATTCGAACCGTGAATAGTCCATGTCGACCCCAAATACCTTCATGTACTGCCCCAAAATGCTCACTTTCGCTACTACTCGTACTGATGAAGTCACCAATGACGTCACAGATGCTGTGAACAACCCCCAAATCGGGGTCTACACCCTGAGACCTACAAAATGACACCTCCCAGGACGCATTCGGACCAAGGATGGCCCATCTCTACACCAAATACCTTCCTTTCACTGCCCCAAAATACCCACTTTACTTACTACTCGTACTGATGACGTCACTGATGACGTCGCAGATGACGCGGACATGCCTTAAATCGGAATGTACACCCCGAGAACTACAAGCTGACACCTTCCAGGACGCATTCGAAGCGTGAATAGTCCATGTCGACCCCAAATACCTTCATGTACTGCCCCAAAATACCCACTTTCGCTACTACTCGTACCGATGACGTCACTGATGACGTCACAGATGACGCGGACATGCCTTAAATCGGAATGTACACCCCGAGAACTACAAGCCGACACCTTCCAGGACGCATTCGAAGCGTGAATAGTCCATGTCGACCCCAAATACCTTCATGTACTGCCCGAAAATGGCCACTTTCGCTACTACTCGTACCGATGACGTCACTGATGACGTCACAGATGACGGGAACATCCCTCAAATCGGAATGTACAGCCCGAGAACTACAAGCTGACACCTTCCAGGACGCATTCGAACCGTGAATAGCCCATCTCGACCCCAAATACCTTCCTTCACTGCCCCAAAATGGCCACTTTACTTACTACAACCAACTGCGCATGCGCAGATTAACGCGACTTCCATTCAAAAACACACCATTCTGACTCTACCCCACACAAGCTTCACTTTGACACCTCACACAACCCATTCGAACCGTGAATAGCCCATCTCTAACCCAAACACACCCCTACATAACACCCAAAATGCCTGTTTTCTATACTACGGCCAGTCTGCGCATGCGCAGACTATTGAACACGGACGAACCATTAGCCCAGTCGGATGCTCCTGCATGAGAGCTTCAAAATAAGACCTCATACGACCTCATAGGATCATTAGGGACTCACCTAGACTCCAACATGTCCACCCCTTATGGCCCTATACACCCATAGCCATGCAGTATAGGCCTATGGGCCTACCCAGGCCTCGGTGACTTTTTTCAAAAATTTCACCGATTCGCTCCGGGACCCTTGCTATGATGTTCTACATGACGAGACGTGAAAAACGAGACCCCACAACCCTACCGCAAATGTATAGAAGTGGGTTCCCCAGTGGGATAAACATTGAACCTATACCCCAGTATGGGAATATATATTTATATATATGGATATGGCCCATAATGCACTGGGTCAAAATACTCGCTTCTGATTGGCTGAGAGTTCTGTGACGGATTTTGAAATACTCGCTTCTGATTGGACGAGAGCTCCGCATTGCATCTGCGCATGCGCAGAATGATATTCCTACCGCACACCCAACCCATCAGATGCCCCTTCACCTAGGCTTCACTTGGATACCTCACTCGACCCCATTGCACCATTAGGGACTCCCCTACATCCCCAAAACGTCTATGCGCATGCGCAGAATGCCGATAGTTCAACCCCACTAGTCCAGTCAGATGCCCCTTCACCTAGGCTTCACTTTGATACCTCACTCGACCCCACTGGACCAATAGTGGCTTCGCTAGCTCCAAAACGTCTATTTCCATACCCTTGGGCCACCGCGCATGCGCAGAATGACGATAGTTCAACCCCACACCCAGTCCAGTGAGATGCCCCTTCACGAATGCTTCACATGGATACCTCATATGACCCCATTGGACCATTTGTGGCTCCCCTAGATGCCAAAACGTCTATTTCCATACCCTTGGGCTACCGCGCATGCGCAGAATGACGCTATTTCAACCCACTAGTCGAGTCAGATGCCCCTTCACATAAGCTTCACTTTGATACCTCACTCGACCCCATCGGACCATTATTGGCTCCCCTAGATGCCAAAACGTCTATTTCCATACCCTTGGGCCACCGCGCATGCGCAGAATGGCGCTAGTTCAACCCCACTAGTCCAGTGAGATGCCCCTTCACATAAGCTTCACTTTGATACCTCACTCGACCCCACTGGACCAATAGTGGCTTCGCTAGCTCCAAAACGTCTATTTCCATACCCTTGGGCCACCGAGCATGCGCAGAATGCCGATAGTTCACCCACACACCCAGCCCATTAGATGCCCCCTCACCTAGGCTTCACTTTGATACCTCACTCGATCCCATTGGACCATTTGTGGCTCCCCTAGCTCCAACACGGCTATTTCCATACCCTTGGGCCACCGCGCATGCGCAGAATGCCGATATTTCAACCCCACACCCACCCCATCAGATGCCCCCTCACATAGGCTTCACATTGATACCTCACTCGACCCCACTGGACCAGTAGTGGCTCCCCTAGCTTCAACACGGCTATTTCCATATCCTTGGGCCACACGAGTTGTCTCCCTTGCGTCAATGTGTGCAGATGGCGCTACGGTCGACGCCGTGATGGGGAAAGGGCGTCCCCGCACCATCCTGGAGCCGCCATTTTGTTTGTTGTTTTCTTGCGGAGATACACGGGACAATAAACACTCGACCCTAGGGTGGTACAGATGCTAGACTGATCCTAGCTACAACATGTAACGTAGTGATGACGTTTATATATTGACCTTATATTGTCACTAGGTTACAAGCCACTCCATACCACATTTGTCTTTTATTTTCCGTATGGTATAAAGAATCAAGTTACGGCCACATACCTATCATTTCTTGGTAGATGGTATCATTTCGAATAGCGGTGACACACTGCCCGCAAAATCCGCTGCCCATTTCATCGCATTTCAGCCAGTTTTTCCAGCAGCTCCCGCTTCGATCTGCAATTTGTCTTCCATGTTTCTTTTCGAAATGAACTGCGCATGCGCCAATGCCGTGACCTTTGTAAAACCGGAAAGCGTGGTAGCAGACGATTTTTAACTTGTCAAAGTTAAGCATGGATAATTGCATTAATTGTAACAAACCCTTTGTCAAGGGACATAAGGGCTACAATAGAGTGTCGTTAAAATCTCTCACATCTCCTAAAACAGTGAGAAAGTTTTACAAAGGTCACGGCATTGGCGCATGCCCAGTTCATTTCGAAAAGAAACATGGAAGACAAATTGCAGATCGAAGCGGGAGCTGCTGGAAAAACTGGCTGAAATGCGATGAAATCGGCAGCGGATTTTGCGGGCAGTGTGTCACCGCTATTCGAAATGATACCATCTACCAAGAAATGATAGGTATGTGGCCGTAACTTGATTCTTTATACCATACGGAAAATAAAAGACAAATGTGGTATGGAGTGGCTTGTAACCTAGTGACAATATAAGGTCAATATATAAACGTCATCACTACGGTTACATGTTGTAGCTAGACTGATCCTATTAACATGGTACAACACCTATAGATTATGTTTATTATTATTATATGGCTTAGAGGTTTTTTTGAGGGTAATGTGAGGGTTTTTCTCCCCGTGACGTCCCCACCGCCTCGTTTGCTCCCTTGCGCCGTCTAAAAACACCGCCATTTTACAAGTAATTAATTAAAATTAATTAATTAATTAATTAATTAATTTATTTGAAATACTAGTACCCATCCTCCGTATGGCAGAACTGTACAACCCAGAACAAGTCTAGACATGCCTTGATCACGTGATCGTCACTGGGAAACCCCCACTGGGGAATCCCCTCCCGTGGGAAACCCCCACTGGGAAATCCCGCCCCAGTTCCGCCTCAAAAGTAGGTCAATGATAAGGAATTTACGCTTTCTATACTACTAGTACTCCACCAAACAGTTACGAAGATGTAATGGTTTGTAGCGGCTTGCCTAAGTATAAATAAAGTTTTCACTCTTCCTTGGCTCAGTTCACCTAGATGATTGGATCATAATTTCTTTCGTTATGTTAATTATTTGTTCGACCTTTACTGACTAGTCAATAGATCTCATAGGTCCTAAATGCAAAGTGATTGATTGGTCCACAAGTCAGCATATAGGCCAAGCCACTGGTTAGCTGATATATCTCATCATTGTCCTCTGCTATAGATGGTTGGCTGTCACTGTTCATTTTCAGCATATAGCCCACTACACTGATTAGTTCAAAGACGTCATCATTGTCCTAGGTTAAAGATGGTTGACTCTCGCTATTCTTTTTCAGCATATACGTCCCGGCACTGGTTAGTTGATAGATGTCATCATTGTCCTAGGTTATAGATGATTGGCTGTCACTATTCGTCTTCAGCATATATGTCAAGACACTGGTTAGTTGATAGACGTCATCATTGTCCTAGTTTATGTTCGGCTACCTCTCAAAGATCCATCTTCAGCATATCGTCATGGCACTGTTAGTTGACTAACCTCACCAGTGTCCTCGAATCAGGAAAGTCCTACAAGGTAAAGTTCATCATCATCAATCGCTCTTTGAAACAGTGAACACAAACAAAGTCTTCAATGTGTTACTATTATCAGAATTGACATACAAAATTTACACAATGATCCTTTTCTTTGCTGGGAAACACCACAAATAACTGGACAACAAGGTTGGTACAAGTCAGAAACTTGAAATATCTCTTCCAAGCTATATTTATAATTATCGCATACATACTTGTCAAGATTAATAATAAACCTTCATTGTGAAAAAGCCCTGGTACCAGGTACTCGTTAGTTGCTAGATTCCATTCTACAATATAGCCATTGGTTGTTACATCCCATCATCATCTGAGGGTCATCTGCAGCATATCGGTTAGTAGATAGCCTAAACATCCAAGGTTACCAGTTGGTTGGTCCAAAATCATTTTCAGCATGTCATGAGGTTGGACTGGTTTGTTGATTGTTTTGGATGCTTGTCTGACACAATTCATCTTCAGCATATAGGTCATCATGCTGGATAGTTGATAGATGTATCATTGTCCTCTGTTATGGTTGGTTGGCTGTCACAATTGATCTTCAGCATAGAGGTCATCATAATGGTTTGTTGACAGATGTCATCTTTGTCCTAGGTCATACAGGTTTGGCTGTCACAATTCATCTTCAGCATATATATTCACGGCATTGTCCTATGATAAAGATGGTTGGCTCTCGCGGTTCATTTTCAGGATAGATTTGGTTAGTTAATATATGTCACCATTGTCCTAGGTTATGGTTGGTTGGCTGTCAAACATTCATCTTCAGCACATACGTCATGATACTGGTTAGTTGGAAGATGTCATCATTGTCTTCTGTTATGGTTGGTTGGCTGCCAAACATTCATCTTCAGTACATACGTCATGATACTGGTTAGTTGGAAGATGTCATCATTGTCTTCTGTTATGGTTGGTTGGCTGCCAAACATTCATCTTTAGCATCGGGCATCATACTGGTTAGTTGATAGATTTCAGCATTGCCCTGTCCATGGTTGGTTGGCTGTCAAAAATTCATCTTCAGCATATGGTCGGGGCAGTGTTAGTTGACAGACCTCAGAATTGTCCTCGGATCAGCAAAGTCCTGCAATGCAAAATTCATTATCGTCAATCGATCTTTGGTAACAGCGAACACAAACAAAGTCTTGCATAAGTTACTATTATCCGAATTGACATACAAGACTTACACAATGGTCCTTTTGTTTGCTGGAAAACACCACACCTACCTGGACAACAAGGTTGGTGCAAGTCAGAAACTTGAAATATCCCATCCCTCCATTCCAAGCTATATTTATAATTATCGCATAGATATTTGTCAAGGTTAACAATAAACTATCATTGTTGGTTAGTTACTAGATTCCATTCTTCAAGACCATTGGTTGGTACATCCCATCATCATCTGACTTTCATCTTCAGCATAATGGTTAGTAGATATACCCAAACGTCCAATGTTACCAATGTTAGGCCAATTTTCAGCACCTCGTTGCGGTTGGACTGGTACTGGTTGGTCGACAGACTTCGGCTTGTGGTTGATATGGCCAACACCATTCATCTCTATCTTACCGCCAGTATTAGATGGGGGCAAATCTAAAATACATAACTGATCTACATATCAGAAAATATCAAAGAAAAATTGCAATGTATAGGTTTAACAATTTCATCACTTTTTATTTCTTTCGAAGGCTCATTCCAAAAAATTCATCATAGCTTTTCACAAGTCAGCAAACAAAGTGTCAAGATTCGTCTGACCTGAAATAATTAGTATAAAAGATAATTGAAAGGAATAATTGGGTTTTGAATTTACATCAAATTTATTAATTTTAGAATTATTCTTTATCTCAAAAATGATTTTCATATACGCAACTTGCTTCGTGGGGGATTAAACTTCATACCAACGTGACTTTCTATACCATTAGAATGCACAGGTTAATAGGGAAAGGATGGGTATTCACTGCTGTTCACCGATGACTGGTCAGTGGTGCCACCAACTGTCACTTGATCAACGCGGTCCCTTATGGAGCTTAACAAGAAAGGTCAACGGAGTCGAATCGGTCGTTTTACCATTTTTCGTGATACATGTACACGTGTCTACGTCCCCTTTCGGAAACTGAAGTGACGATCAAAATCCCGGGATTTCACAAAGGTCAAATGCAAACTTCACAAAAGTCAAATGTAAAATTGAAAAAGTCTACGTGTTCTTTCAGAAACTTGGGCATTTCCGTGAACCGGCTAACTACGATATATCAACTCAAATGCCCTTTCGGATACCCGAATGCACGTCATCAAACATGGTACCAGACAATATCGCAAGCAGTATGTCCAGCATAACGTCAATTTGGGAACCCCTTTTCTCTATATGTCCTATACCGAGAACCAGAGGGCCTGGAGACATGGGCATTTCACAGCAACAGCCGACTGGATCCAGGCTTCCGCCCTAGGGAAGCGAGGGGTGAGAAATAGGGCGGGGCATGCGCAACCGGAAGTGGAGCACCGCACCGAGAATCAGAGGGCTTAGAAACATGTGGATTTCCTCGTTCCGGCCGCCTGGACCCAGGCTTCCGTTCAAGGGTAGTGTGGGGTGAAGAATAGAGCTGCGCACGCGCAACCGGAAGTGAAACACTTTACCGAGAATTTGAGGGCTGTTTTATTCATTCCACCTGGCCGTGATCCTTCCTCTTAAAATGTTTGTGTTGGAATACCGGGTCTTAACCTAGACCAAAACATGTATTACATGCACAGTGGCTTGGTTAGCAGTTGTTGTCTTCCTCGATGTTGTTGTTAATATTTTTTTTTCACCAAGAATATAATTATTTCCCTATTCATATACCACAATGACAGTGGGTATCATAAAAATGCGTTCTATACGACCTACACCGATCTACATACCCTTCCTCTATACATATCGGCCCGGGCCTCCCCACTTTTGGTTTAGGGGGGGCCCAAAT
The DNA here is from genome assembly GCA_036873755.1 of Hanleya hanleyi. Classification (NCBI taxonomy): domain Eukaryota; kingdom Metazoa; phylum Mollusca; class Polyplacophora; order Lepidopleurida; family Hanleyidae; genus Hanleya; species Hanleya hanleyi. The sequence continues at coordinate 9,474 of JAVTVY010012640.1, forward strand.
ATCTTTGCATGATGTAAAGGTCATCGTTTTTCCATGTGTTTTTTTTATGTGTTAAACATAACTAGAATGTCAAATGGATTCAGGCATGAAGTATGATTTTTCAACATCGATGCGTGCATGCTTTAAATGCGAAACAAACGTGAAATTAGAACCATAAATCTTCATACATTATGTTCGAATTATTTCTGGGAAAACGCTTATAAGGCATCTCCAGAGATCTGGGATTACGGAGCTTCCGGGACCTAAGTGGCCCCTGGACCCTCGCCTGTTGGGCTGTGAGGATTTCCTTGTTTTATCTTTGTGTGAATGAATCCTATCGGTAGGCATATTGGTTTCCCTTCCAAGAACTAAATGTCACCCTTTTTATGTTTTAAATATAACTAGAAAGTCAAATGGATGTAGGCATGAGGTGCGATGTTTTCAATATCAATGCGTGCTTATAATTGCGAAAAAAATCGTGAAAATAGAACCATAAATCTGCATGCAGTATGATCGGTTTTATTTCCGGGAAAACGCTCAGAGCGCATCTCCGGCGATCTACGACCCCGTAGCTTCCGGGGCCTAGCCGGCCCCTGGACCCTCGCCTGTTGGGCTGTGATAGTCCACCGGGCACCCCCTTCCCCCACTTTCAATTACGTTCCGACGCCACTGTCTAGCGGGAACACGTTTTGGCGAACACCCCTTCAAAGATAGTGTGTGTCCATGGGTCATTGTCCACCACGGTCGTAATCTGGTTTGTATCCATGTTAGGTGGCAAAGTCACACAGGACGTTGTGCGTCTTGACTACTGGAATGATGTTGTCAAAATAGGCGTAGCAAATCACATTGATGGTGCTTCGGAGGTCTCGTTCAAACTGGATTTCCAACTGTAAGTTGCCTTGCTTGGCGAAGATCACCTGATTGTCGTTTTTTAAGGTGGGGGTCAGTTCGAAATAGAACAGCGTGCATACGTTAGTGTAGTCCTCCCGATTGATCATATTTCCTTCATCTGATTGATTTGACCGGTCGCTGTAAACAGGCTCTCATAGGCCCGAATGAAATTATCGCGTCCAAAGCTCGTTGTTAAGGCAGTTGCTAGGACCTACTGACCGTTCACACGTAGGACCACAAAATTTGATGTTGAAATGTTTAAAATCAAAGGGGTTCTCCGGGTAGGCTCCGTTGAACCTGGTATTCTCCCCACAAACCAGGATCAATCGCTTGGGCACTTCCCCGCAAGACAAGTTTTCTCCGTTGACGCAGAGACACTATGGTTTGCACACGTCGAATAGGTTACTGAGCTGGCTTTCTTGCCAAGGCTTTGAGGTGCCCTAATTGGACGGCTGGATTTAGTTTCGTTTTTCTGGCATACGGGGCTCCGTCTTGGATGATGATCTCATAGTCAGCTGCGTGGCCCACATCAGTGGTCGTCAAGGCGAAGGTCGGGGGCGCCCGTATCAGTCGGATTTTGTTGGGGACCTTGTTCAAGAGGTAACGGTCTTGCAGGAAGAGGTCTGCGTGCAGACGACCGATAAGATCGACCGAGCTGCCCGTTCGCTGTGAAACCCCGCCGTTTGTTTCATCCGGTATTGGCATTCTCCTTGCTCATGCGCTCGTCTTTGTCCTTGTAGGATAATGGATATGTCAACTGAGATTGTTTAGCCTCTCCACCGTACGACAACAGCGTTTCCTCAAGCGTGTTGGTCAAGTCACTGATGAGACTGTTGCCAGGGGAGGTATCCACCCGCTGAAACACAGAGTGTAGCCAGAGATTCACCGGCCCGACAGTTGCAGCGTCGATGATTCTGGGACCATCCCCATTGGGGTCTCGGCTTCCACATACAAGTACGGGCTAAATCTACATAGGCCGTATCCGCATTGCTGGAGGTAATACTCGATGGGACCTGTTCCATTGATGCTGGAGAGATGCTCCACCAATAGTTCCTGTTCGGCACTGGTCTGCGATGGCGGGACGGTTCACAAATCACATTCACTGTTTGTGGAGAGGCCGAACCCTGGGTGGATTATGGACATGTTACGCAAAGTTATCCCGAGTCTTCAATGTGCGTCCTCGTTGAGTTGGTCGTCGACTGGCTCGCGTTCTCGGTGGTGCAGGTCTTTCATTCCATACGACAAGTTGTGGTTTAGCGCCCAAGCCTCAGGCTTCTTCGCTGATACATTTCAGTGCTTCTCGACTGACCGTTGAACGTATCTCCCAGGTCGTAAACTTCGCTCAGAAATATTTTTATACCGCTCGATGTCCACATGAACATCTACAATAAAATCGTGCCTGGGATACAAATATCCTTTCGCTTTCACTTTCGGTTCTTGTGATGTTTTTTGAAATATGCAGTCAGTGTATTTGTCTGTGGGGGTAATGTGAGTTCTTGTCTTGTCGGCATCGTTTTCCATCACCCTTGTTGCGTTTAATTAATTGCACAACAGATCGAACGTTTTTTTCCGATCGCTTTCACTCGCGCGTTACCGGAGGAAGGAACGTTTTGACGATGCTCACGAGCACGTTCTTCAGCCCATGACCTCGTTGGATGCGTGTACCCGCAAAGACGGGTAGGCCGCCCCGGCTTATTGGGTGTAATAGCCCATATAGGAATGTGCATCGCACTCGTAAGGCACCTTCATTATACAAAGTTGGAAAAGCGTGCTTGTCGAAAATGAAGTGTGACCACCACTTTCTCAATTTTGAATGCCAGAGATTGTCCGGTGTCATTTCTTATATCGATGGTGATGGTACTGATATCAGTTTGTCGGACCGATAGATAGAGCACGTGGTTAAAGCTCTGTGTGAATTGATTTCCCTAGTCCCCTTGCACTGGGCATACGCGTAGCAGGAGAGCGTCGATATCGCCGACAACGTGATAATCCACCACATCCGAATAGACATAGAGCCCATATACGCCAGCCTTAACATTCAACATCGTCTTCTCCTGGAACTCGTGTCCAGTGTCCACAACTCCTTCAACGTCTTCCTAAAACGTACGATCACATTGGTGTTAAGAATGATCCGGACTGTGGTTCCAGTCGTCGTACTTCAGGTGGATCAGAATCACAAACGGGAAGATATTTACTCCACCCAGGCTCGAGCTTTTGATGAGGTTACACAACGCCTGGATGAATATTTTGGGGGTATGATACTGGCCTTCAGGAAGAATATACGTGTTGCCTTCGTACACGTTTTCGTACCACACCGTGTCATCTTGCACGTTGTGCCACGTGTAAGGGTACTGGATATACACTAGGCCACACTCTCAACGTCTTGGAAGACGCGGCAACTGCGTGCCATAATGGTCTAAGGTGTTGTTGGGAAACATCACAGCACAGCTATTACTGGGAAGTGCGGGGTAAAACATGACGACTGGGCCATCCAGCTTCCGCTACTGGTTTTGATAGTGTTCGCAGTCCTCGGGGGCTTGTTGCATCAGTCGTGATTGCTGCTCTGATTTAAAATGTGTCAATGATCTCGATCTGTGTGTTGTGTGGTGTGGTGTCACGGGTGTCACGACCATTTCCGACCATTTCTTATGGCATGTGCATGTCTGTCAACTCTTGGGTGAAAGCCTCCGATCTGTTTGGGGCCACCCGTGACCTCCGCTGATGCATGAGATCATTCACCAAATCCCCAATATGGGTGCCGAGCATCACTTGGTTCTGGACCAGAAGTTCACCTTTCTCGTTCCAGGACATGTTCGGATTGTCTTTCATCCGCTCCAGCAACAAGCCACCCCGCAACTGGAACGTAGCGGGGAGACTCTTCGTGACTTCTTCTGCCCCCCACTACCGGACTGAGTGTGGTACAGCTGATAATGGCGGCTGTGGGACAAATGGTGCTCTCTGTATGCGTTGTGCTGGCTGTACGACTGACGCTGGGATTGGTCCAGGTGAGGGAATCTTGCATTGCCCCATGAACGTGATGGACTCAAACGGTGAAATCCCCATGCCAATAATGCCCTCTGGTTCACTGTACAGTATCCCACTTTAAGTTGCACATGGGCATTCCTATTCCTCACCCCACACTACTCTAGGGCGGAAGCTTGAGTCCAGGCGACTTAAACAGTAAAATCCCCATGCCTGTAGATCCTCTGGTTCTCGGAACAATGTTCCACTTCCGGTTATGCATGCGCAGCACAATTCCTCACCCGACCCTGCGGTATGGAAGAAGCATGAGGCCAAGCGTATTATACGGTGAAATCTTCATATCTTTACACCCTCTGGTTCTCGGTACAGCGTTCAACTTCGAGTTGCGCATGCGCATCCCATGCTCGATACAGTGTCCGCTTTCGCTTGCGTATGCGAATCCCTGTTCCTCACCAAACTCTATCCTCTGGGCCCTCTGGTTCTCGGTATAGAACATATGGAGAAAAGGGGGTTCCCCACTTGCCATTATGCTGGACATACTGCTGGCGATATTGTCGGGGACTATGTTTGGAGACGTGCATTGAGAAGCACGTTATCCAAAAGGGCATATGGATTTGTATATCATAGTTATCTGGTTCACGGAAATGCCCCAGGTTCCGAAACGGCACGTAGACGCCTATTGACTTTTGCAACGTTACATTCTTTCCGGTTGTTGACGTCACTTAGTGTTCCGAGACCCCGGGGAGATAGACACAGGTATCAAGAAACATGGCAAAGAACCGATTCGAGTACATTGACTTTGACCTTTGTGACGTCACTTTGGGTTCCGAAAGGGGACGTAGATACATGTTTCACGAAAAATTGTAAAAGAACCGATTCGACTCCGTTGACCGTTGACCTTTTCCCCGTTACTTCCGGTTTCGGTCAGGCGTCCTTTACCAATCTCGAAACCAGACCTATCCGGTCCTGTCCTCCCTACTAGGCTCTGGGACGGTGCTCAGCAGTACGATCGGTCATTGGATAGCACACAAAACCCTAGAATTCAGAACATAACGAGACGTCCCGACGTCATGGATGTTACGAGCGCGTCTGCAAGATGACGTAGCCTACCAGAACTCTTTTATGCATTCTTGCGAAACATTTTTTATTCTGACGTCATGACGTTATAACACTGGCCATGAAAATGACTCATGACTGACGTTTTATAAAGAATAGGATATGTTCCAATGGAACCGGAAGGGGCCACGTGAAAGAATTTTTCAATGTATTATGGGACCAATTTTCAGTGAGCGTCGTCCCAGGGGTTCATCGAAGCGGCCAATTGTCCAGCGAAGAGCGACCCCTGGTGGCGAGGTTGGTCCTTTACTCCTATTTTATCCAGTATTGTGCGCATGACAAAGGTCACTTCCGGGCACGTGACCAGAACCGGAAGTGACGTCGCAAAGGTCAAGGGTCGACGGAGTCGAATCGGTCGTTTTACCACTACTTTTTTGTAGTAAGTTTCGGTCTCCGCAATAACGCACTGTCTCTAGCCATGGTTCATCTGACAAGGCCATAGCATAGCAGAATATGGGTTTGGCATAATTATAAGATCATGCAGTTTTAATTTTAGTAGTGCCAAATCATATTCTTGGTCTGATAACCTCTCCGAATATACCCATATAGCCAATTAGCAAATTAGGAGCCAGGCAATATGTCGTATATTTCGTCCCCTTTGAACTCAGTATCCATGATAGTTTTGACTGGGGAGGAACCCACATGTCATTCCATCCATGAAGCTAAAATAGATGGAGGCACAACTCCGTCAGATCAAAGTGTACCATGTGCGTGACCGCCTCAGTGGGATTCCAACGGATTAGCAAAGGGATTAAGACAGACTCGGTCTTGCTCGGCAATTATCGGTTTTACGCGCACACGTCGTAGTAACATTATCGCGACCACGTAAAGAGACTGTATTGTGAATGTGAATTGATACCCAACCTCCCGCTGTTGGTAATATCACCAAGGCTTGTGGTAATACACAACTGAACAGATCATTTATTCGGGCAGTGTGTTAACTATGATCATGGGGGTGAATGCTCTGTTATAATTATTTGAATAAGGTAGATTTCGGGGGGAAATAAATATAACAAAAATGCCATCATGTTTGTAGAAATGGTATCTGGATATATTTGATTTATTGGTAAATTTTAACGTCTTTTATTTCAAAAATCAATGTCCAAATCTGTCATATGTCAATAAAAATCCATTAAAAGATATTACACTTTGCCATGGACACGCGTCGTCCAAATTCCGCCCTGGAGACCGACTGTTACGTTTACGTCTATCTTCTCCGCTTCGGGTTTCATCTTCAACAAAACAATCTTGTCGCTTGATGAGGTGTTGACCAGAAAAGCTTCGAAATTTGCAGCTTCAACAATGCTATCTATGATAAATTAATAGTGAAAATATGAATTCATACGTACATATGGCTCTACATAATATAACTTTTGCTATGGGATGAAGATACACGTTATACGGAGCTAATATTTGTTTTCTAAAAGTTCGAAACATAAGAAATAACAAAGCTGCAATTTTTATATCATACCTGTAAATGTCTTGCTGGCAGGATTGCAAAGCGAACACGCGTCGTCGTGGGCCTCAAAGTTCGCAGGACAGATCGATATCTTAGCAGTCTTGTATTTCTGTACAGCAGTTTTATATTTCGTCAGTTTCATACGACATGGGTGGCAAATACAGGGTGGGTGGATGCTGTTGATGTCATGCTGAATATCGATACCAAAGGCCCGAAGAATGTGTTTCTTAAACTTCTGTTTTGATATTTGTCTGGCCATATTTTCGGATACTGCACATAAGCGACAGTACAGCCGAAGCTGCTCTAAGTGTCGGTCCATTTCTCCGTATATTGAAATATTTTGTAGTGCTATCTCGATTTGAATGAACCGTCTCAACATAATATTTGGCTTTTATAATCGATATTCGAGAAAATATCACATGCCAGAATAAAACCATATTCAAGGATGGTAAAGATGTGTTAATTATTTCCTTCCTGTTCATAACTAATTATAAAATTGTTCATTATATTGAACAGTTGAACGTATAAACATGTATTGAAATGACCACTGCATGTGTAAATAAAGTAAAGAAATAAAACGCCACGAACCCAGCCATACGTGGTATCCAACAGTGCATATCAATATATTGTTTTATTTATATATATTTTTTAATTTACTTATTGCATTTAGACCGTTTACAAGGGCGTCTCAGCTAGTAATGGATGAACTGGGATATAGCTGTTCATAATGAGACGTTGTTTGGGAATCGCTCAGGCATTTGTTGATTGGGGCCTGACGATTACTCGGAGATTATCCCACAGGGGGTATTGCTTATTAAGCGCCAGTTAGCTAATAGCCTTAATATGGCACCTGAAGGGAAGAAAACGGCAAACTAGCGTTCACATAAACCATTTTTTTTCGCTTTCCTGTTCATTGCTCCTTAATATGGTAACTGGTGGCTTGGAAAAATCTATTCTCCCTTATAGGCAGATTCATTGTTTCAGAGGTTTGAAATGCGGAAATCGAATTTATTTTGTCTTGAAAATGACAAATTTTCACATTTTGACAAAATCCCTAATGTATTTTAAATAGGGATTTTCCCATTTATTTACTTGTGGATTATACTCGAACGAGCGACTGCTCCCTCATGCCGTTTTGACCACACGTTACCATTGCGAATATGAACTTCCTTGCAAATTTTTGTAATGTTTGGAAATGCGGAAATTACCGAAATCGATTAAAATGTTCGAAAATGGTAAAAATGATAGTCAGTTTTCAACACCATGTAATTAGGGAAATTAGTGTCGCACATAAATTATAAAATTATCACCATAATCCACATCACTTCACATTTCTTAATATTTGCTTTGCGCATAAATTGTATCTGGTACTTCAAACTTATTATAAATGCGCAGGTTAGATGATTCACTTCCGCCCTGTTAATCAGTCGCCAACAGACCGGCGAATTTGTCAGGCGGTCACACACATTGAACATCAAAGAAAGCTGTGGCCGCTGTCAGCTATTCATTATACAAAGGCCCAGCGGGCGGTACTGCTGGCCAGGGCACCTCGCCCGAGACAGTCGTGCCTCCATCTATTTTAGCTCCATGTTCCATCATAGCGACGAAGCACGCTCCAACTCTGTCCGTGCATTGATGGTTACTTGTGTGCGTGCACGTATGCCTGGTACAGAGCATCCAGACCTGCATATGGAGGATGCAATAATGCAGACGGTCGATTCTCAAGTCATCTTATTGACGGTATAGGGCACCCAAATGCCCAAGATTATGAGGATCCTATATGAGCTATAATAACGGAAAGTTTCAGCTCTTGGCTTCCTTCTTTATGGAGTCACGGTGAGAAGTTTGGTAAGAGCCAGAACATGTATTTCACTCGCCTTATATTCTCCACCGTGAAGTCCTGTGCTCATTAACGGGTTACTGATAAACAAAACTAAAGGGGGAAACTTACCGTTAAACTGTATGTATCGCTTTCGGTAACGTGCTGGTAAAGATGGTTAAGTTTTAGCCATAAAGTTCAACCTCCGAACAGGGTTGTCTCCCATTATGCCAGACTGGTACTATCCATGGGGCCGTAGCTTTGTATGGAAATTGCATAAAATTATCAATGAATTTTAAACAATTTCCCAATTTTAACTTTATGTACAAAGATAAATTTGGAAAAATGTTTAAATAGTTTTCGCCCTTTCACTATTTAACATTTACACAAGTCCATAAACCATATTTGCACTGCATTTGTATTGTCTTTATCTTACGGCATACGCTTTTTCAGCATTTTCCAAAATACCCTTGTCAAGTACCGGTACCATGACTATGACTGAACATCGCAGTCATGACGTACGATGCGAAGCGACAAACATAATATCAGGGAACAGTCTAGAGATTCTCCAAGCCACACTATAGTAATCTGTAGTATTTCCAGTTCAGCATTACACTAAAATTAGAAGTCTCAAACACTTATTTTGTGTTCCAAATGCAGTACCACTACAGCAAACTCGGCTAACGTCACACGACATGCTACCGGTAGTAAACATCTTAAATTTCATGGGAAATTCCAGATGCAATAAGGGAGGGCATCTTGTTTTATTTTTTTGACGTGTGACTCTCGATGTCAACTTGTGGTTCGTGCTTTCCCTCTCCTATCTCTTCCTACAGCACATTGAGAATATTTGTAACTATTGATAAATTCTGTAAAATGGCAAATGCATCAAATTATCCCACTTTCCAAGAAAGGACCATTATGCTTATTTTACACCAATCTTAATAAATTAATATCCTATCAATGCTATCAATTGTACATGTCGCTATATAGGATCTTACGTATTTCAATTGAATTTGGCATTCTGAGCGCCCATAGCATGGATATTTAATAGCATTATGACATCATGGTCGCATCTGGACTCTTCCATTCGAAGTCCGGGAGGGGAGATAGGTTAACTGTGTCCATTTACCTCAATATTTACACCAAAGATCAGTCCATATATTTACCCCGTATTATGGCGCCACAATGTCGGAACCGCGGCAACATGAAAAGACACCCCACCAGTGAGCCGGTTAATTCGGCTGAGCCAACCAAAAATTCTCTGTCATCAATGTTCCCTTCAAAGCACTATGAAGCGTTCTCGGGATTGGTTAACACGCGAGTTACTGCAAGCCTGTTAGATCCTACAAAGCGACATTATCCAAATGGGGAGCAGATAGGATTTAATTTTAATTAGATTGATTTTACACCAACTTAAGGGTAAAATACATTTCAAAGTATTATTGGCAATATCCAAATATCGAAAAAATGGTACAATTAATATCTAATGACACCTGCACAGTTGTAAAAAATCTGTCTTCTTACATTTCAAAAGCTTTTAAATTACGCTCAGAAATTACAAATGATTAATTTATTGCACATATGTGTATAGTAAGGCGTTTTGCCAACTGTTTGCTGCTCCGCCGAAGATGTATATTTTCTGTAATGTGCTCATGGGCCGGATGGCTTAATGCAACAATAAAGATATATATATATATATATTGCAGGAAGGAGAGGAAAAGGGCGAACAAACAATTTAAATCTGGAGTCGAGCGTCATAGCCCCCGTCGGTTTAAATCTGGAAACTGATGGAAATTAAAGGTAGCAATTCCAGTAATGCTTAACACACGATTTCATGGTTATTTAATGCCCATTAAAATGTATGGCCCTTAGACTTCAAAAAAAACACAAAAAAAAACAAAAAACAACAGAAAAAAAACAACAACAACAACAACAACAGCCACAACATAACAATATTGGTACTGGCTTTAGTTTATAAAGTTGTAGTTTTCATCAATACTTCTGAAGCGGTGTTTTAGTTAAAACTTCTGAAGCATTCTCTCTGTAATGAAAGATGAAAATATGTGTCGCTGCCTTGTTCATTTCGGTGACAATTAATGTCTCCAGTCTTTTAACAATGCTTGTCGCAATTCAGTTGAAGTGTTACTTCACGAGCACGTGCTGGTGTTTACCGAGATGCATTATGGGAAAACTACGTCACCTCAGCTAGAATCCAAAATGGCCGCGATTGCGATTTAGTTTCTCGTCGGTCGAAAATGTAACGTGTTGAACAAGTGGTGTTCTACGATCGTCAGTGTTGTCTGCGTGCTCGCGTTGACAAGGACCTGTAGAAAGTATGGAAACTATTGACGATAGTTGGAAGTCCTCGTTGGCGCGGCGAACCACTTTGATAGTTGGACATTTCAGCACCGGAAGTTCAGGAGCAACAACAACAACAGCAGCAACAACAACAACTTGGGCAGCTGTCTGGTCGAGGGAGAATGGACGCCCGAATACGTCAGCTGCTAAGTGCATGTGAGCAGGGCGACTTGCAGACTGTTCAGACTCTGTTAGACCAGGGTCTGGGCATAGATGTCTGTGGTGATGACGATATCACACCTCTCCAAGTGGCATGTGCCAACGGTCACGAGCAAGTCGTTCGTACTCTGCTGATGAGGGGTGCAGTCCTTGACACCACAAACAGCATGGGCTGGACACCACTCATGCAAGCTGCGCGCTACGGCCATGCATCTGTCACGGCCTTGCTGCTTCAAAACAAAGCTGATATCAATGCCAAAAATAGACTCAATGCATCTGCGCTGACAGTGGCTGCCAGGGGTGGCCATATACAAACTGTGCGATTGCTGCTAGAAGCGGGTATAGACTTGAACAGCTCCGGTGGTACGAGCGAGTTCACGCCAATTCTAGCTGCAGCACAACATGGTCATGATGCTGTGCTCCGACTTCTGCTGGACAGAAGTGGAGACGTTAATTATAAGACATCATCAGCGGCTCTTTCCCCTCTCATGATTGCCGCATTGAACGGTCACATGACCACAGCGCAGATACTGATAGAGAGGGGCGCCGATGCCAATGCTGTATCAGTGGATGGAAAGACAGCCCTTGAAATGGCATCTCTCCGGGGAAAGCGGGAAGTGAAAGGATACCTAGACAGGAAGACGACAAATAAACCAAAAATAGGTACATGTATACATGAGTTCCCAGTGATAGAATAACACATAAAAAACTACGAGAGAATTTTGCCACACATACATGACAAACAATTATTTTGGGAAATTATTTGCATGATTTCTTCCCTTCTCTCAGTTTCCAGAATTGTTTGGTGGCTTTACAGCTACATGTCTCTTAGCTTCTGATGCCATGTTTAAGGGATCCACCACCCCCTGCATTCTTTGCATGAAAATAGCTGTGTAATAGTTGTGTTGATATTTTTTTTCTACGAAAAATGACATCGAATTAGATTTTTTAACACAAACAGATGTGGTGATAAATGTATTGAAGTCGTAACCTCTGACCTATTTATGTCAGTTGTGTCGGGACGGACATCCTATTGTGTTGTACGTTGTGCCATAGTTGGTTTGACATCAGCAAAGGCATTATGTTTGACAAGTGTATGTACAGCACTGTTATACACTGAAACCTGCGAATACCGACACCTGGGTAAACTGACCATCCTACATCTGAATTATGACATATCATTATATTACTGAAATATTGTTGAAACGATGTTAAATCTTATATTCACTCACTCACTCACTGAATTATGACAGTCACATTATCTTGGGCACCTTAAATAAATTTAAGGTCTTTTGAACGTTGATTTAACCAGAACCCTGTCAAAATCGAAACTTTCCCACATTTACACTGCAAAAGTACTTGCGTATTGTAGAACTGGATATTTTTTTGCATATTCTTTTCACTCGGATGGAATGGAAGTTTGGTAAAAGATAAATGTTTGAATTTGAATCCGAGTGAGAATTAAATAAAGTAAATGTTGATCGATGTACATGTACTCATATAGTGTTCATAAATATCATCAGCCTAGTGAACTACATAAATTTTGAAATACTTTTGGACCTCAAACTGATCAGTTGCATCTTTAATTGTTCCATCTTTGTATTGTAACTTCACAGCTCCTGAAGACATAAAGCCAGATATCATAGAAGCGGCTAAACATAGTAAGTATACCGGTACCCGAGGTAGAATAATCAAATTGTCTAAGAATGTATCTGAATGTGAAGGAGAAGCCGCCTCAATGTTTTTTTTCTTCATGAATGTGCACTATATAAATGTTCCTTAAATACATGTATAAATGTAATCCATTCAATGTGATATTAACTTGGGATTTGTTTAGTTTGTGAAGACAGTTGTAGTTTGCCACCATATTTGTACTCAAAACGGAGGCTGTATGGGCAGTGACGGTCTTGTTCCATGCGACATAACAGGCTAGGGTTGATGTCAAGGTATTGTTACATGTTCTTTGCCACCACGCTAACATTAATTACTTCTAAGTTCTACACTGTCAGAACCAGTCACTCGTTTCTGAGGAGTGTGATCACACCACACTCCTAAACACACTCCTAAAATTGATTCAGGTGAGTGGAAACAGCACTCCTTACAACAACTTCCCTACAAACTAGAAGCCTTCAGAAGTGTGATTTACACTCCTACAATCATGTGAGGAGAGTGATTTACAGCACTCCTACTGTTTTCAAAAACGAAAGACTGCAGAACTCAGATGTCGTTCTGTCTCAATTATAATGTAATCCCTCAGGGGTTCATAGACGTCAAAATATTCCGGTTTTTTTCTCGCTGAATTAGTTTTTGTTCAATCAAAATAATCAGTATTTAGTTTTTCTAGAATTTTACCCCCTTAATTTGTGATATTCTAATACTTTAGCATTAGTATTTTGTCGGAATTGAGATTTTCACAAGTTTACCGTGGTTCATGGTTTCTCTATCGAGTTTTTAAATGAATTTTACAATTAACGGCTGTAAAATGTGACTTCTATGAACCCCGGGCTCTACTCTCATGTATACATAAAATGTATTATACCCGTAACACAGGCCACTTCACAAAAAGAAACTATCATTTCTTTGATAGGCATTTAGAAGTCGGCGTATATAACACAATGCTATTCTATGGATAACAACTTCTGTATTGCTGTGGAGCTGACGTTTCGTTTAGTTGGAAGTATCTCAACTTAGTTGGAAGTACCTCCAACAAAATGTCAGCTCCACAACAATAAAGAAGTTGTTGTCCATAGAATAGCATTGTGTTAGAATCTATCAAGCAGGAAATGTAGAGAGGAAAACACATTCAGACCAGTTCTTCTTCAAATTCTCCACCATTTCCACCCATGTCATGACCTAGAAGTAGAGCTCTTGAAAATATTTTACCGGTACCAGCTTTTGTTTACACATGTAACCCATAATGAGCTATATATGGTCATGACCTGACATGTGACCTGGCCTGGCAGGCGTCAAAATTAACACCAGGTACTTTTTGCATGAGACAGTTAAAAAAATAAATTAATTTTTTGCCTAAGTTCACTGTTAATTATTTTTGCTCAAAAACCTTCAAACTGAAATGGATTATTTAATGCATTATTAATCACAAATTAAACTAATCAGGCCATCATGAACTACAAGATTTTCTTTTTTCATATTTATCGCAGCATTAAGAAAGACAAAAAACAGCTTTATTATTCCATATGTTTAACATGTTCTGGGTACAAATCATCGTTACCTGTCACCTGAGACAGGATTTTTTTTTTAACCCCTAACCCAGAGCAGTTTTAAGGAAATGATAGGCGAGCAGTCTTTGCTAAGATGAGCGAGTAAATTGACTAAATCTATGCCAACTTTTGAATTGTTGATACACATATATTTGCAGGCAATATACAGAGAATCAAGGAGATTTTGAGCCAAGACCTCTCACAGCGTGATGCCTGTTCCCCGCAGGATGGGGCCACCCCTCTGATGTTTGCTGCCATGACAGGAAGAATGGACATAGCTCAGTTGTTGGCGGAATGCGGGTGTGATATGAACAAACAGGATGTGGTCAGTGGCTGGACCGCCTTGATGCAGGCCATCTATCATGGGTACGCTAGTGTATTTATATTCTGTCTGCATTGCCTAGAAAACCTACAATATGCACACGGCACTGTTTTAGACTTGTGGTAGAGTGCTCGCCCCGCAAGCAGCAGGTCCCAGGTTAAATCCCCAAGCCAAGTCATACCAAAGACTTGAGAAATGGAACATTTATCTCCCTCGCTTGGTGCTCAGCAGGAAGAGGCTAGATCAAGGACTGGTTGGCCTAGATAATGTGACAGAGTCATCGTGATATGACCGGAAAATTGTTGAAAGCGACGTTAAAATCCTATTCATTCACTCACTCACTGATAACATGCATGTACATGTGCAGTGTAAACTCACTATATATCAATGTTATCATGGTTATTGGGGGACCAGATTTGAACCACCTTATAGATTTTCGGCCTTATAAAAAGAGTTGAAAAGTTATATGCATTTATTAATTCAGACACCATAGCACTTGCCTTGCATGTATATCAGAATCAGTGCAAAAATATGCCAACCCTTACTGCTTTGAGGTGTATTTGAAGTGTAGTTGAGGTGTACCTGGGAGGTGTACCCTCAAATATTATGAGGTGTATTTGAGGAGTAGATGAGGTGTAGTTGAGTATTTGAGGTGTACTTGAGGAGTATCAACATATGCAAATTAGTACCTCAAGTACACCTCCGGTACACCTCAATGAGGTGTAACCCTCAGGAGAGGTGTAGATGAGGTGTACTTGAGGTATATCCAATTTTGAAAAATTTATTCATACCTCCTTTGAAAATAGGTACCAGGCATATTTGTACATGTATTCTCATTTTTCAGTGAACACCTCTCAGTTGATTGATCCCCATCTTCCTCCTATAGACATCTTCTATAGACAAGCACAAGTACTTGAGGTATATCCAATTTTGAAAAAATTATTCATACCTCCTTTGAAAATAGGTACCAGGCATATTTGTATTCTCATTTTTCAGTGAACACCTCTCAGTTGATTGATCCCCATCTTCCTGCTACAATAAATTTTCTGCAGCACTGTTCGCTACATCTAACATATGAGCAGCCAAACTTGAAAGTAGGGGAAGGTGACCGTATATGTCAGAAAATGGTAGCACCACGCTTATAAAGGAGCTTTAACATTGGCTCACAAGTACTCCTATTGCCTTATACACCTTGAAAAAGAAAATGAGGTGTACACCTCGACTACACCTCAACTTGAGGTGTACACCTCAAGTCTGTAAGGGAAGGCACCTTATAGTGGGGCTGGAATGTATAATGTATTGATAGGCATGGTCATTATAGTACTACATGAAGCATTTCACCCCTTACCCAATAGGTTGACTTTGTGAGCTGATGCTTGACCTGCTGTGTAGCTGCTGGCCTAAATTTCAGATTCATACTTTCTCCGTTCCTGTCTATGCTTATCCTATGGGGCAATACTCTCAACTACGTGTAGTGGTCACTGGCATTCAAATGTATATCCATCAAATTAGCCTATGTCAACATGAAACTGATTAAAATATTCTATAGACAAGCACGACAAGTCGGCTTGCTCTAAATGTTGGGGTTTGCTCACTGCATATAGATTTATGGCTGAATATTATACCTTCATAATGATTGCTTTCATTACAGGAAGAAGAATGTTGCAATGTTGTTGATCAATACTGGAGCTGATGTGACAGTTCAGGCTAAGAATGGGTGTACAGCATTTGACATGGCTTCACTCATAGGTAAGAATGAGCAGACCGTGGCAATCTCAGTAAACTCAGATATAATAGTATTATACGGAACATTATATCTGAATTCAGCCCTAAATAAAGCCCATGCGAATCTGAAACTATATTTTGTTAGCCAATCAGGTGGCTAGCTTGTTGAAATCACGCCCACAGTAATTACACACGGTAGCACGTGGACTAACACATGTATATAAACATTATCGAGAAACTGTATCCAAATAATTGCATCATTTCCAGACAGTGTGGGTGAAGATGAAAGAGTTTACTCTCGTCGAAGTCTGGCTTTGTTAGGGGGTAGAAAATATCAAAAGATTGTACCGCGCGAAGATGTTAATCTCCGTGAAGTAAACGTCAATCATTGTCAGAGAAAAAATTCAGAATTGGTTTATTTTATGGGATCTCGCAGAATATCGGCGAACATTTCGCACGAAGTTTTCATAGCGTTACGTCTAGATGATATTCCCTGATTTACCATCTTGGTTTACCTAGATTGCAGACCGTGGTACCTTATGCTCTGCATAATTTTTTTTATGCAATTCAGGTTCTGCATGGTGAATTTGTGATGTGAACATATTTCATGTATTTTGTCCTTGATCGTAATGGGCTGTTGTCAATGATCTTGGAGGGTGATGTCCTGAAGAAGTAAATATAACACGCTTTTGACTCACTTGCCAGAAGAAGCTTTGTGGAGAAACTTAGAGTTTGTAACCCACGTATGAGTCTAAAACGATATATTACATAAATGTACTTGTGTACCGTTGAATGATAATATTCTAGTCTTGAACCCAGATGTTGATCAAAGTTATTTATGCCTTTTTTATCCCTCGGCCATTTTGGCCTCGGGGTATTGTCGTCGCCATGTACGTCCGTTACCGCATTTTAGGCAAAACTGCTTGAGAAACAACCACCAAATTTTGAACACTTATTTATCTAGTGCTAAATCAGACGCCTATCGAAATTGGCTCCCCTTGGCTCATATTTTACAGAGTTATGCCCCTTTACAAATATATTAATTTCTGTTTCTGTTCTATATGCTTGAATGTAACCAACCATATCTGCAGAACTGTGTTCGATTTAGCTACTATATTTTGAAAACTTATTTATATTGTTTTATTCTAGGAGCCAACAAAAAATTACTCGTCTCGGCCCTTATTTTACAGACTTATGCCCCTTTTTGGGTGCAGTTGATCATCCCACATAGTACGATATCTTCCCCAATTCACACTACACATGGGTCTCAATCACATGGGGAAAGCCGAGGGGTTTTGATTAGATCAATCTCATGTTAAAGTCTTTGAGTACTGTTTATAGTCCTTTATTTCTATCTTAATTTTCAGTATGTATACATATTATGATTTTCTTACCCTTACAGAAGATGTAGACACAGAGCTTCTGCGGCTGCTGGCAGCCAAGACGATGCATGTTAACAAAGTGGAAAAAACGCGGCCCAAGTGGTCTGGTCGGGGTGGCGGGTCAACTGGTCCCATGAGCCCTGATCACGGGTTGGTTATCAGCCTAATGCCCTATCTATTGCCAGTTACAAATTATGTTCATATGAAGGTGAAATGTGAAGGTTTTCAGTTTCTCCTTTTAATTATGTAGGTTGAATAATGATAGAAATATCTGTCTATTTACTTTGCTTGGTTTAAGTTGAAATACTTGGGTATGCAAGAAGCCTTTAAAAAGTTGGTACCCCAAGCCTAGCTGAATTCAGATTTGCAAACCATCATCACTTATCTTTATTTGATCTTGATGTCACATCGGAACCAACGACCCGAAGACTGAAAGTTACAAGTATTGATATCCAGCCAGGCAGTCGTGTGTGACGTCACAAACCAGCATCGAACAACGGCAGATAAGCAATGGGAATTTCATTTCTGAAATCAGTCAGACATGAGATAACATCTTTGGAGCAGTTCTCTGAAGCTACTAGGAGACAAAATACTTCAGATAAACCCAAACGAAGTAAAATGGCTAATATATTCATCATAAATTAGTCCATGAAGAATATTAGAATAAAAATATGATAATATTTGTATTTCACCTTCAATATCGAACTTTATTGAGGATAAGGCTTGCTTAGGCCTTTTTTTTTTTATTAATTGGTTTACGGATTTTTCTGGCAAAAATGTCCAGATGGAGGATGGGAAAAAAATAAAATTAAAATCAAGCCTCCACACTTTATTTATTTTTACTTTCTGACAAACTTCTTAGACACGAGAGGGCGGTAAAAAAAAAATGATATGTCAAATCCAGGTAATAGCCAGTGTAATAATTACAAGACATTTACCAAAAGATCAATGACGGACGTTTCCTTCAACCAAGCGACAATATCAGTCGCTTTGCGTGAAACCAACACTTCAATAGGGGTGTTGACAGGACAAGTCATGTTTCCTGCTGTTATTTTGGACAGACCGGCCGGCAGATATGTCGTCAGTTGTCACTGATCTCCTTCAAGACCAAGTCCCCCACCGTCCCAGCAGTTACTGGACCGACAAAGCCCTTGAAAAGGACGGTCGCGTCCTGTCTAAGAGTCAGTGAAAACCACCGCGAGGCCGAACCCGCCATCTTGGCTTCAAACACTGCGCCGTTGAAATGATGTCATGTCTGGTCCCCGAACTACAGCCGAAGGTAACATGGAAGTCGGAAACCACCACCACTGTAACCAAGGGAAGTAACCCGCCTCCAAGACCAAGATGTCTGCAAGTGTTGAACTCGTGCGAACTCGAGCGTGAAGAATTTATATAAGATGTTTTACGCACAGCAAGTATTAAAATGAGACCAATATTGCGAATTTTATGTTTTTATTCTTCCGACAGAGAGGTCAGCAAATGTGACACGTCGGCGGATACGACAGAAATAAAAAAAAAATCGAAAATCCAATTTTATTTTTATTTCACTTTTGGCAAAATGAAGGTCGGCGGATCCGTAAACCAATCAATAAAAAAAAAAAGGCCTTAGTTAGTGTCAGGTACTAGTGATTGATTGGTGAACTCTGCATTGAAGGCGTTTTCAATTGTATTGGCTAATCAATTTAAAAAAGGTCAATTTAAAAAATGACATTAGCAACATTTCATAATCATGATGAACTGAAAAAAAATCAAAATGTAGTTATGGTCAACATGTCTTTATCTGGCTACTATTGACTCTGATATTAAGGTAGTGAAACATTAGGGAAAAATGGAATAATTATGATGACTGTAAAATAAAAATTACTGTCTGTCAGCCCTGTCAAGGGAGTTGACGTTAGAGAAATCAGATGCTGTTCTGTAGTCTGAAGACTTGTACATGTTATAGCTGTATATCTAGGTCAAACAATATTCCAGATTAATGCGCCCCGTGGGGCTTCCGGGGGTTGACCTGGGATGTCGGTGTGGACACCGCAGGTCGTGGTAAGAATAGGCATCGGCTCCTTAGAGAGCTTGTCATAAGAGGCGACTAACTGAGGCACCCGTGGGGTTCCCGCATGTGAAAAGGAATAGGACCCCACCTGTGTAGTTCCCGGGTGTGAAAAGGAATAGGACCCAACGTCGTGATATGACCGAGATATAGTTGAAAGCGACGTTAAATCATATTCACTCACTCACTCACTCCAGATTAATGCAAAAGTAAGCCTCGTGATCCTTCAGTTTCAGCCATGATTTTTGGTACCTCCTGTCAAATATGATAAAAATGAGATTTATTTTACTATTCATCTTGAATCTCTTCAAAGTAATTTAGAAGAAACTTGCCTGAACTGATCTGATTTGTTTATGTATTTCAGTGATGAGCATCCAAAGACAGGCTTGAAGGTGAGTCAGGAGTTCAGTTTATTCTATATTTTACTGACACACTCTTTTAATTCAGACTCTACATGTATATGTGATTTCATTGTTAGATGGAGTATAATGCAAGTTGGGCCATGAAATCCTGTTTGTTGGGTTTGTGGTCTAAGGGAGGTAACCCCATTTACATATATATATTCTTGAAAGTTGGCAGATACAAATGTTCAGTTATAATTTTAAAAGTGTATATTTCTCTGTGAGTCTTTTTGGTACCTTTGATTACAAATTAGCCTGTAATCTACATTACAGTGTAGCCTCGCTTTAAGATATCTTTTTAATAATAAACTTAAAGCATATTATATCGAACAATTCAAAGATATTTACTTTAAACTTTTCTACTTGTATGGTGAATTCCCTATTAATTCGCGAGATGGAGATAAAAGTTGCAAGATCAAAAATATGCCACTTCTTGAAAAGCGACTGTGTTCAAATTATTTGCATCTGCTGTTTTGATGCTAGATAGAAAATGGCTTGCCGCTTCCGATATTTAGAGATTTAGGTATTTTCACACTTTCAGTATCCCTCCAGGATACTGAGTTAGAAGATTTGCATTCCATGCCCCAGTTTCACTATAATTGCTTGTAATTTTTGTTGAAATATTATGTTTTTGAAAGAATGTATGTTGTACATATATATGTATCCTCTGTATGTATTCCAGGCTTGGTGGAGTCGAATGTCAAATAGATTCCGGAATCTGAAATTAGGTCGTACGTTCAATCTGTCATCCAATCGCCTGGCCCCCATGGCCCTTGATGTAGACGTGGCTGACCCTGATATTACAATCAAAAGTAATGGCAGTACAAAGGTAAGATATATGCAGGTGGGTGGAATATAAACACAATGTATATTTAATAGTGCTGCTTGTACAAATTCTTAGATTACTTGATGGTATCATTTGACACATAAAAGTTTTATATCTGAGTGTATATTATACCATTGTTCATTTAACAGTGCACCGGTTAGCCTGACAGGTTTACATGAAAGGAAATTATCTACCCTTGGCACATTTACAAAATAGTGACACTATTAATAAGTGCTGCAGAAGGCTGCCAAGTTTATTACAAAATACAAGCATATCTTGATCTTTATTATCACTTGCATGTTATTTCAGAGTTTCAGCTAGAGTATATTCTTTCTGCTGGCGTCTACTGTATGCTTAGTGCCGTCATAAGTTTAAATCGATGAATTTTTCCTTCGACTTGATGTACATTAATTTGTCACGTACTTTATTGTGGAATTTTTTATTTATTTTCTATATTGTGATATTGCAAACTACATTTAGTTGAAAATTATGCTTCCGTCGCCTCCATCCTTTTCAGAGCTTTATTTGAAAAAAAACCCCAACACATTCCAAATGCTATGTGTCTAGCAATGGGGTTTTGGTTGAAAGGATGTTTAAACCCGGTTAACCGAATCAATCTCTTTTCACAAATGCCCAAATAGGAAAGAAAACCCAGGAAGAGACCACAAGGTGTTAAAAATGACAATGTCATGAGTGTGTCTGGCATGCTGCCAATTTTACATCAGACGTCTGAGCGAGTGAGCCCCGGGCGAACTTCACGATCCTTGCTCAATCTGAACACTGTCGGGACCACAGCTTCCATTACAAGTTACGAAACTATGCTCATGGAGACGAAGAAAAGTGCAGCCATGTACACACTGGTAAAACTGAGATATCACTCCTGCTACTACATTGTACTAACCATACTAAGCCACTAAAAATATATTTACCCATTCCCACCTCTTAACAGCCCACCCCGCCCCACCCCCACCCTTCTTTTCAACCATCATTTGTAGTCTGACAGAGGAGAAGACACTGCGCTTGCAGTTGACATTTTGTTTTTGTGTCTATGTTTTAATAGTTTTTCGTGAAATCGGTTTCCCAGGTTTTTATATGCCCAGCAAGTTTGACAGAATATATTATGGTATGGTATCTGGCTGTCATGCTGTCTGACGGTCCACTTGCCATGTGGAGATGTGCACGTGACCTTTTCGACCCATTCTGTCATATTCTCCTGAGTTATGCCCCTTGATCATTGAATAAACTGCTCCCATGAGCTACCTGTTCTTGTGAACACAGCTCATCATACAGTTTTTGCTGGATTCTTTTGAAATTTGATGCACATTGTTGTCACCTAGTGAGAATGTGCACATGGTCATTTTGACCTGATTCAACCTTTTTAAATGCCTGTCGAAGATGAAGTCGTATAATGTGATGGTGAGTTTGGTCTGTCTATCCGTCCGTTAACATTTTTTGTCCATTTTGAGGTCAAACTTTTGAAGATAGACATTGGCCTATTTTATCAAGGTCAAATTCTAATTATTGCATTATCGCGCAGGATCATGGTTCTTCAAATTTACACTACAGTACTTGGCAGTGTGACTAACGTCACAGGACATACGAAGTAGGGTTTGATATGATTTAAGTGTGTACTTGACCTAAGACATGTTTTTGGCAATTTCGAGGTTTATAGGTCACCTAAGTAGGTGGGGAAATCCTCCCGAGGGTAGTGCGTAGGTTGAATAAGTGTAGCATCATGTAAGCTCCCAGAATATATGGGAATTGGGGGATTCCATCCAACAATAACCATTCTCAGTCCTGGTATCAGGGAACCTTCATAAGTCACAATGAAACATACAACCAAGGGTTTCCGACGGACATGACAAAAAAAAAAGACATAATAAAAAATTATTATAAATCAAATTTTTATCAGAATTCGGTCAGCTCAGAACTTGCTGGTAACGGTCCCCTAATACACATTCAGGCCAAAAATCAAGGTTCTGATATCAACGGTTCTTCTTATTTTGCCGATGAAAGGATTCGGATGGACTCGCACTGACACTCACTGACTACTGGACAATTGCAAATGAGAACCTAAATTTGTAGGAACATATGCACATAACCATGAATATCTCCTATTCTCCCCCTTCTCCTTTCTGAGTGTACATGTAGCCATGTTGTCTACTGTGCATGTTTACTGGCATATTTTGGGTTGAATTGAACTCTTGTTGTATTTGTTTTACATTTTGTCTTCTTCCTTGACTTTGTCAATTAAGCATCAAATTATGGTATCTAGACAAATCTTTTTTCCTTCACCCTCTGGTGTAAATGTATGCTGCCTTTTACCTAAAGATGTGCATGCTCTCCTTGCCTGTAGTCATGGTAATGCAGTGTTGTTTGGTTTTATGCCTACATTTAGATTATCAAGTTTGGTAATCCCTCTAATAATTCAATCACAGGAAGTGAAATTTTCTACCATAAATTAAGGGGTGACCAAATTTATTAGAACAGGAAGTTGACCAAGAGATTCAAAATCATGCATATTAATATTCATCTCTTCAGTATTTCAATGATTTTCAAGGGTGACCATTATTAGAACCGTTACAGTAGATTTGATTCTGTCTCCAAAATTGGGGGTCATTGAATTTTGATAGGGGGATTGAATTATTAGGGTGATTATCATAGATGCATGATAACTCAATTGAAGTCATGAAATGCAAACTGTTGATAACTGTGGTTCTTAGTGAGTTGTGTTTAGAACATCATCATTTGGTCCTTGTTTGCTTTATTTTGTCAAGTCACCTGTGCGACATCCCTGAAACAAGGTCTAAATAGAGAAAGCTATTGAACAGACAACACTTATATTCACAGCTCTTGCTTTGTACAAACTTCTATTTCTGTGCTTATTAATGGTGATTTTGATTCTTTTTTTCTGCATTTATTCCGTCTGCAGGATATCAATCCCCCTCATTGTAACATGATGGGAACAGAAACACTGAAGCCTGTGGTACCTCCTTTCCTACCACAACCGACTTTTGACCTTGACAACAATGAGAGGTCAAAAATGCCACTGTCCAGTCGCCGGGACTTCCTTGATAGGAATGCAATGGTAAGCTCTTCTTCCATGTCTTCGGCTCGCTTAAAAAAAGGATTGTCTATTGTCCTTTTTTGACAACTTCATCGTGGAGACGTTGCCATATTTGCTACCACGTGTGCTGCACGAAAATGAGGCTGTTTGAACTGATGACGCTGTAATATCTGCCAAAATCTGGTAGATACTTCATGTAGGTAGCTTTTGTCTTTTGTGCAGCTGAAAAGGCCCAAGTCCAGACATATTGCTGTCCCCAGACTTGGCTATATTGTATGCATTATCTCGTGATCCTTGGAGTATGAGCCCAAATTTTTTTCCAGAACTTCGTTAATTTTCCCATCTTTGTTGCGATTTATTTTACTAAGACTTCTGGAAAATTAAAATTATTGACCTGGAAAATCCTTGAAAACTCCTGGAATTTTAAACTTTTGAACCCTGATATAAAAATCGATATTGCATCTTTTCATTTTGATGATATAAGAGACCTTAAACTTTGACATAATTCAAAATTCTACATGACGTTGGCGTGACATTACTTGGTGCTCAGAGCACCAATTTACATCAAACTCACCAAGAAAATGGTAGCGATCACATGCTCAGAAATAAGAATAAGAAATGAATAAAATAATGCCTTCCGGTCTTCAGTGGCAAAAAATATTTGTTATACTTCATTTTCAAGTACAAAGCTTCACATTGAAAGCATATTTGAATTGAGTGAAGCATTCCTTTAACACAGACATAATCTTCCCAGTTTAGAGCTGTGCATGCTAAAACCACACCCCCTGCATGTCCCGCTAATTTGTGATTGGTTAATGTTCTAGAGTCAGAGTGTGCTGGCTACCGTGCTTTGCAGCTATGGAATCAGAGTGATGTGGTATTTAAGAGAGAGTGGCATACATATTGAATGGTGTTAATCTGTGTGATAGAGATCTTGTCAAGTACAGTGCTCCAGTTATTAAAAAGAAAAAAAAAGTACAGTGCTCCAGATAATTTTATTTTTGGAGGAGTACTGTACTCCTCCATTTTTTATTGGAGGAGTATTGTTCACTATAGGAGGAGTATTCAAAATTCAAAAAAAAAATCAGTAAATGTCTGACATGTTTTACAGAACAGTTTTTTCCCGCGAGTCCCCACCCGCACCGTCCGACTCGATCACGAGCCATGGATATTTCGAAATCCACTCCCGCTGAGTGCCTTCGCTCAAATCTGTGCCCGTGTGCATTTTTTTTTTGAAAAAATAGTACTCGTACACCCTTTCACATCATTAATAATGCTGTGTCATCAATTGTCCGCCGGACTATTTCTTGCACGGTCTCTTCCTTTGATTTTACAAAAAAGGATGTAATTTTACGTGTCCCTGACATTACCACGAAGGGGGAAAATCACTGATCGTCTGACGAGCAATGGCTGATCGCTATAGCAACGCTAAGGTAAACTGCAGTGGTCTCCATGCACGGGTGTTCCTGATGAACTAAATGATATCTAGTAAAATACCTCTGCCAACAGATTTGTCTCCCTTTCTATGTAGGCAGCGATTGAGGCCAAGTAGTTTCAATTTCATATCGTTGTTTATGAGAAATATTACTCATTGATTGACGTGATAAAGCGTATCAGGTATTTATTGGGCGTATTTGGTACTCCCTATGTTACACTTGCATGCGTTTTTAACCTTTTCGTATGCGTAAATTACGCCAATATGCCCCTTATATAGAGCGCTGAATTACCTTGTCTATTGGCTGCAAATCATGCACGACAGCTAGAACTGTCTGATTTGACTAATTGTCTTCGACGGAAACTGAATCTCGGCTCACACTCTATCATAAGCTTTTGCCGTTTCTATTTTCAGACATTGACTCGACCAATGAAATTTCTCCAGGCTCGGTCATCTGTGTCCACCATTGGCTCTACTCCAGTCACGCCATTAACCAGTCACCGATACCTGTATGGTAACGTCAGCCCAGGATCATCGGGCGGGTCTAGTGGGGTCCAACTAGTCAATAAGTCAACTCCAGGTACAGTAGAGCTTTATCTGTAGATGGTTTTCTTGCCATGCCATCAAAAATGTAACAAAATACACAATACACTGTAAGGATTAAATCAAACTATTTGACCATGAAATATAATTATATTCAAATATCATGCGTTGTTTTGAAGCAGGAAATATATCAAAGTAACCATTGCAATACAAATGTATTTCCTTTATGTACTTGAGCATGTTAGTCTGTTAAGAGGGCCTCAAACAAGCTGATGGGCGGTGGTTCTCTCCGGATACCCCGGCTTCCTCCACCAACCAAACTGGCTGTCATCGTATGAGTCAAATAACCTTGAGTGTGACATTAAAGCAAACCCCACCCCCTCAAACGATGAACAGTTCATGAGCAAATTAACCTCTACCTGGCCGGGGGAGGAGGGGTGGGGGGGGGGGGGACACTTTCCGCCAGCCCCCTTGTACTGGAATGACAAAAACTTGATAGCTGACCCTCATTTACTCAGTAGTTTGTCATATTTTGGTCATTTGAACCTATTTTCATAGCCCCCCAAGTAGAGGAGCATGGATAAATTCAAAATGGCGACCCTGTGTGGTACCAGAAAAGTGATGTTTTTATCATTTTTCTTTTTTTAATTCCTGCTTCTCTGCGTGGAAAAGTGGGCCAAAGCTATTTTATTTCTCATCAGATTATTATTTACTACTTTATCATGCAGTTTTTGTGAGGAAAACACAGAAATACAAACATGGCAGTGTGACTAACGTCACAGGACTTACGAAGTACAGTAGGCATTAGGACTCGAACGCGAACTGAACTCTTGAAAATCCCCACCCCCAGTTGAAATCCTGCCTATATTAAGATGGGCACCGCCCAAGTCAGAATCGCCAGTGATTTTCATCAAAAATCACCAGAAATTTTCATCAAAAGTAGGTCAGCTCAGAACTTGTTGGTAACAGTCTCCTAATGCGCCTTCATTCCAAAATAAATAACGATCGCTGATTTAATTTTACAATTTTTTAATTAAAGGAAACAGATTGAATAATATAGGTTCAGTAGATTTCAAGCTTTACGTGTGAAAATACATTTACATCTCTTTAATGGTTTTCAGTGCCCTTGTACAGGATCAAAACAACTTTTTGAATCACATTATTTTCCCAACAATACAACAAATTTTTATATATAGTACTATAGTAGAAAGGTAGCATTTATGTAGTTTACGGTAATTCAACTCAAGACCAACACCTATGCACAAGATAATAATGATTCTATGTCATTCTCCTGGGCATAACCGGTACAAAGACGAATAAATAGCGTCTCTACATCACGTTGTTATCTAGATATATCAGACAACACATTTTGGGCATCGGCAATCTGATGAATGTACTATTCCGGTTTTCTTGTTTCACATTATATTCTATGGCGGTTGATCGGTGATTTTCTTCATTGATAAACATTAAACCACCTCAGCTTCGTTGTGTGAATCGGAATTGCTGTGACATACCAACACACTCCGTGGCAGTGATTCTGTATCCCCTAATCAAGGAATCAAAATGGATCAAGATTTGAAATGACAAGAGAAATTTAGACATATTTTGTTTACACATGTAATTTTTTGTTCAAATTATATCCAAGTGTGATATATAGTCAATATTCAAGAGGTACAAAAAAACCCCAAAGTATGTCCTCATATTTTCACATCCATGCCAAGAAATACTGCATTGAAAAGGGTCCATTTAGCCTACCCTGTTTTATCGCTCTAATCAGCAAATGGCGGGGTCATATTTCTGCTGTCAAAATTGTATTTCCCTCCAAAGTCTTAACCCTTGAATCCAAGTCACACACTCTCTGTTTAATAGGGCCATGTGGCATACAGTGGAAAGGGGATCAATGACAGGGTATTTTTAGCAGCAGTGGGTAATTTGACCTGAATGTGGTCAATGATGAAGTGTTTGGATGTGAAATAGGATACACGTTAAAGGCTACATTTTACATACACAATGTATATCTATAACAATATACTGAAGTGTTAATTATAAATCTAATTTTAATCAGAATTATTTCAGATCAGAACTTGCTGGTAACAATGCCCTAATGCACGTTTATGCCCAAAATCAAGGTTCTAATGTCAACGGTTCTCCTTATTTTGCCGACGAAAGGATTTGGATGGACTGACTGACTGACTGACTCATTACCGGACAATTTGCGATCTGTAGCCTACTTCGTAGGAATTTGAAATCATATTCATTTTGAGGTCAAATGTCAAGGTTACTGCAGTTGAAGACTCAGTGAATCATTGAATCTATGTTTATGCTGTAAGTACATTTGCACAGATGTGGATTCTGAGGGCAAAGAAGAAACCTACTCGATTTTACTCCTCGGCCAGTTTTGTTTGAAGGGTATTGTCTGCTTATTCCGTCCGTCTGTCTGTCAGTGTTGCTTGTTAACGCAATATCTTTTGAAGGATAATATGCTCTTGTTCTGGGCTGTACTGTCATGACTGTATTAATGTACTTGGGTGATCATCAACCTGCATGCTGATGCTGTCTTATTTCATAGACCTCACCTCCGACCCGCTGTTTACTACTGGCCCTCAAATCACGTCCCACTCACGACTTTTCATGCCAAGGTAAATATATTCTATTTTCACATGATATTATAATTTACAGTCACATTTAGCCTGGCCTGGCCTCTCTCTGCCAACAAGCATAGTTATTGTGTCATCAGTCTTTTGGTCTTCTTTAATGCAGGGACGAATCCAGAGATTTTTTGGGGATCCAATTTATTCGAACAGGAAGTTCACAAAACATGACAAATTGGTTCAAAATCATGCATATAATTCATTATTTCTTTATTTCAATGATTTTAGAGGATGATCAAATTTATTAGAACCACCGATTGAATTTTGTTCCCAAAATTGGGTGTGATTCAAGGGGGATTGAATTATTAGAGACATTACTATAGCATAAAGGACGAAGGGTGCCAGTTTCAGTCTACTCGTGCTATTGGACCTCGTGCATGTCGTGGTTTCTACAGCCTCATCTGTTTACAACAGCCATGGGTAGAAAATGCAGGCCCATAACATGTTCAATTATGAAGTCATATTTGACACATGTGTAGATCATGTAGGTAATACATGTAAACTGTATTACAAAAAAATTCTCTGTATGATACACCAAGTGAATACTATTTGGTACTCATCTTGATGACAGGAATTTTGTTCAGTGAGCTGTTAGTATGGTTATACGTGGTGATGTCATATAGCTCTATATTTGCGGTCCCATGTTCAGAGACTCGAAAAAAAACCTCGCTGCTCAATGTCGTTCAGCTCTTGTCTTAACTGGCCATCTATGACATTAAGTGCCTTTCTTATTTGAAGAAATTAACTCAAAGAAATATCAGAAGATTAGCGTTGTATTAACTTGATACATGAAGATGGCGTAAATGTCTTCTCTGCTATATGTTTGCTTCTTGAGTACAATATGTGAAGATACACAGCCACACCGTTCTTTAACGGTTGATATTTCATGTTTCAGAACCCGTGTTACTGCATCTGCCTTCAAAGCCAAGTCAAACACCACCTCACCTAACAGCTCAACCAGTGGCAGTTCATCAATCACCCCTCAAAGATCCTCCCAGGGCAGATCCACCTCATCCAAGGAAAGCACCACCTCCACCCTCACCCCATCACCATCACCTGTACCCAAGGTAAGACAGCAGATCCTCACCTGCACTATCTATCACCCCTCAACGGTCGTCCCAGGGCACTTTCTATCATCCCTCAAAGGTCTTCCCAAGGCACTTTCTATCACCCCTCAAAGGTCTTCCCAGGGCACTTTCTATCACCCCTCAAAGGTCCTCCCAGGGCACTTTCTATCACCCCTCAAAGATCCTCCCAGGGCACTTTATATCACCCCTCAAAGATCCTCCCAGGGCAGGTCCACCTCATCCAAGGAGAGCATCATCACCTCCACCCTCACCCACCCCCCTCATGTGTACCCAAGGTAAGAGAAGACACCCTCACCTGTACTCTATATCACACCTCAAAGATCCTCCCAGGGCAGGTCCACCTCATCCAAGGAGAGCATCATCACCTCCACCCTCACCCACCCCCCTCATGTGTACCCAAGGTAAGAGAAGACACCCTCACCTGTACTCTATATCACACCTCAAAGATCCTCCCAGGGCAGGTCCACCTCACAATCACCCATCATCCTCAACTGTACCCAAGGTAAGACAGCAAAAACAGACATGCATCCTCTCACCATCAAAAATCCTCCTCCACCATCACTCATCACCCTCACCTGTACCCAAGATCAGACAGAAACCCTTAGATATATGCTCTCCATATCACCCCTCCAAGATCCTCCCAGGGCAGCTGCACCTCCTCCAAGGAGTGCTCCATCCCCCCTCATCTGATCACAAGTTATACATCTCTCTTGACCTACATTTAATGATTCTGAAATTTTGTTGATGAAATGGAAACTTTTTGGGCAATATGCATTCCTATAACACATTTTCTTAGTATCTGTAGCTTATTTCGATTTATAGGGTACTGTACTGACTGGGCTGTGTCCAGGATAATAGGAACTGTGGACACTCTCATGTTATGGCACATGTAGGCATCGTCGTGATATGACTGAAAAAATGTTGAAAATGATGTTAAATCCTACTCACTCACTCACTCACTCACTTATAATAGATTATTTTCTGAGATGTTGAAATGAGTATCACCACAATGTGTCAGATGTGCAGAATGAGTATCACCATGATGTGTCAGATGTGCACAATGAGTATCACCACAATGTGTCAGATGTGTACAATAAGTATCACCACAATGTGTCAGATGTACACAATGAATATCACCATGATTTGTCAGATGTGCACAATGAGTATCACCACAATGTGTCAGATGTGTACAATGAGTATCACCAGGATGTGTCAGACGTGTACAATGAGTATCACCACAATATGTCAGATGTGCAGAATGAGTATCACCATGTGTCAGATGTGCACAATGAGTATCACCATGATGTGTCAGATGTGTCCAATAAGTATCACCACAATGTGTCAGATGTGCACAATGAGTATCACCATGATGTGTCGGATGTGTACAATGAGTATCACCACGATGTGTCAGATGTGTTCAATAAGTATCACCACAATGTGTCAGATGTGCACAATGAGTATCACCATGATGTGTCAGATGTGTCCAATAAGTATCACCACAATGTGTCAGATGTGCACAATGAGTATCACCATGATGTGTCAGATGTGTACAATGAGTATCACCACGATGTGTCAGATGTGTTCAATAAGTATCACCACAATGTGTCAGATGTGCACAATGAGTATCACCATGATGTGTCAGATGTGTCCAATAAGTATCACCACAATGTGTCAGATGTGCACAATAAGTATCACCATGATGTGTCAGATGTGTACAATGAGTATCACCACGATGTGTCAGATGTGTCCAATAAGTATCACCACAATGTGTCAGATGTGCACAATGAGTATCACCATGATGTGTCAGATGTGTACAATGAGTATCACCACAATGTGTCAGATGTGCACAATGAGTATCACCACGATGTCTCAAATGTGTTAATAAGTATCACCACGATGTGTCAGATGTGCACAATAAGTATCACCACAATGTGTCCGATGTGCACAATGAGTATCAGCATGATGTGTCAGATGTGCACAATGAGTATCACCATAATGTGTCAGTTGTGTACAGTGAGTATCAGCATGATGTGTCAGATGTGCACAGTGAGTATCACCATGATGTGTCAGATGTGCACAGTGAGTATCGCCATGATGTGTCAGAGTTGCATGATGAGTATACCATGATGTGTCAGATGTGCACAGTAAGTATCACCATGATGTGTCAGATGTGCACAACGAGTATCAACTCATACAATGTGTGTATTTTCTATTACAGGGTGGGGACAAGATGGAATCAGCTGACCACAGAATATCAGAATCACATGATGGTATGTGTTATATTCATCGTAAAAAATTGTAAATCTTATGTTTTTCAGTAGAAAAAAACTGTAAATGATTCATGAGAAGAGCTGAGATGTGACCATGGTAAACCTGAGCATGTCTGTGATGTGATCAAAGTGTTAATAGCACACAGTACTTTACTGGTTTTCTGTTCTCATTTTTCTGCTTGTTTAGATAATGCTAAATGCCTTGAGCAGTTATAGATCACAAGATTCTTTTATGTGCTTCTCTCGTAAATGTAAAATTTTGGCAGAAGACAATTGTATTAAGATGATTAAAATATAAGCAACCCCAGTTTTGTGGACAATTCTATCAATCATGTCAATGGTTGTAATAAATTTAATCACCCTCTAAATTTATTGAAATATTAACTGAAGGAATAATGCATTTTCTGCATGATTTTGGACTTTGTCAACTTCCTGCTCTAATAAATTTGATCACCCCTTGATTTGATTTTGAGAAATTTCACTTCCTGTGATTGAAAATTTAGGGGTTTACCATACTTTGTGATAAGTGTTTAATGTTGTACTCGCTGATCGGCTTGTACTCCACGATTCTAATACTGCTATTTTTTCTCATCCAGATGATCTGTCAGATATACTTAAAAAGCTGTCCTTAGAAAAATATAACCCCATCTTTGAAGAACAAGAGGTGAGATCATTTATAGTTTCAGTGTGTCATACCTTTGATAAAACCCTTAAATTGCATTATATTTAAAATGAGAGAAAGTTGAGTGTGGAAATTCTGGTCAAGCTAGTTCTGCTGCAATTGTGGAGTGTTTCGTAAGGTGGCTCGTCAGTATCGGAAATGACCATTCGCGCAAGTTCCGGCACAGTCAAGAAGCACATCAGTGCCATGTCACTACGTGCTGAACGTCACTGTTTCCTAATGCCATAATGCGATGTAACAATTACACTAATACCCTGTACGTGATGTGACTCCAGCTCATCTTGAAAACGACATGGGAAATTCATGAATTGAACCTTATCAAAAAGTAGTGTTTAACCCCCCTATTCTTATTCCAAATTTTGAATCTATACTGGATTATACTCCAAGTATGAAAAAAATGACATGGATTTTGCGCATTCAAGTATGAATTTATGTAAACAGTCCTGGCAATAAAAGTACTGGAACAGTAGTGAAAATTTATGGAACGACCTAATCATTCGAAAGTAAAAATGTCAAAAAACCATGTTGGACCTTTATTTGATATTTGAAATTTATATTAAATTGAGAATCTTCAAACTGAATATGAAGAAAATCAATCTTAATAAATTAATATCCTATCAATGCTTCCCAATCATACATGTCGCTATATAGGATCTTCAATTGAATTTGGTGTTCTGAGTGCCCATACCATGAATATTTAATAGCATTATGACATCATGGTCGCATCTGGTCTAATCCACTTGCAGTCCATTTATTGATCCTGTCACTCATCCTCCCCACAGCGCATGCTCCATTTCGCAGGCTCATTTATCATCCCTGCCTCCAATAGCGGAAGTTGACCTTTACTACGTTGCTATGACGTATAGGGGAAAACCAACGAACGCACGGTTCAGTTTGAATCCGGCCAAACAACTCCTTCAGTGTTGCACATGAGTGAACTACTTTTCATATGCTCTATCCAGATAAACAGGGAAAATTATCTCCAGATAATTCTTTTTAACGCTAGGTCAACAGAGGTATTATGCAGATTTGAAAAGTAATCGAAATGATCAGTAAACATCTATTTTATTATATATGATGTCACTTCCGGCGATGTGCGCGAAGGCCTCGAATGCGGTCTAAAAATCTGACTGGTGGCTGGGGTACTATAGACCCCCAGCGAGGTGGTTGTCTGTCACTGTGTTTTACACGTAGTTCTGTGGGGTTGACCTAGTTGACTGTTTGCCTCACTGATGTGTGGTAAAAGGGAATTTCAATCCAAATATCTCCTAAGTTTATTTTATATGATAATAATAAGTTCTCAAACTCGTTAATTCTAGATGTTTTTTCCTCCACACTCATTTGTAAAAATTGGGACTGCACTCGCTAAACCTTGTTCACTGCTTATTTTTACAAACTCGGGTATAGAAAAATCATCTAGAATTGAACTTGTGCGAGAACCTATTATTCTGAACATGACCCCTGTGTTCATACTGTATTCGTTTCTGTTACAGGTTGACATGGAGGCCTTTCTCACTCTGACAGACTCCGACCTAAAGGAGTTGGGTATAGCTCAGGGGGACTCACGCAGACAAATACTCACAGCTATCACTGAACTCAACTCCGGCAAGGTACATTGTACATTGTAATCGGTTTTTACCCCTCGGCCAAAATTTGGCCGAAGGGTATTGTCGTCGTCATGTACGTCCGTCTGTCCGTCACACCTTTCTCGTTACCCAGATATCTTTAGAATGACTTACCTTAGGCACACCAAACTTGCAGTGAACATCCATATGCTCATGACCCAGAACCCTATTGAATCTGGATCTGATTGGTTGGAAACTTTGGTGGCCATCTTTAATTTATGCGAAACCATCACAGCTTTCTCGTTACCAAGATATCTTTAGAACGACTCACCCTAGGCACACCAAACTTGCACTGCACATCCATATGCTCATGACCCAGAACCCTATTGAATCTGGACCCGATTGGTTGGAAAATTTGGTGGCCATATTTAATGCGAAACCATTAATCTTGTGTATCTCAGGTACCATTTCACTGTTCAGTATGAAACTTGGTATAGATCATTGATGCATCAAGAAACTTCAAAGGAATGACCAAACCAGTTTCCCTGATTCGGTGGAAACCTTGACGGCCATCTTTAATTTATGCAAAATCTTTAATGATATATCTCTGATACCATTCAAGTGTTCTATACGAAACTTGGTATGCAGCATCGATGTATCAAGAGACCTGCAATGTATAACCACATCAGTTCTTCTGAGTGGCAGAAAGGATGGGTGGCCATCTTTAATTTATGCGAAATCATTATGATCTCTATCTCTGATACCGTTCAAGTGCTCGATGTAAAATTTGCCATACATCATTGATGCATCAAGAGACTTATGTAATGAATTTCTCTGATTGGACCGAAACCTTAGAGGCCATTTCTAATTGCAAATTTTTTCATTATCTGTATATTTGTCACTTGACTGCTTGGTGTTTCTGAAGTCTTGGTTCAAAATGAATACATTATGAATGGTTGGCGCCCAGAGCCAAGGGGTTTTCAGATGTGCAGCTTCGTATTCTCCATATATTTTGAACAAAAGATTCGCTGTGTCCACAATGTAAAATACAGTTGAAAAATAGGTGATTTTGATAATTGTGTGACCTTCGTTCTTTAATTCGTTAAAAGCCATAAATATGCCTTCTAAACCATAGAGGAAGGAACTCAATTCTTCCACATAACCTGCAATACCATATCAATCTCTAGTTCTCTGTTTTGGGTCAGATTTGTGTTGGATGAACAAATTCAGCTTGACAGTTTTCTGGCTTCCACAAAATTTCCATCTCATTACGGCAGCTTGGTCTTGCAGCTGAGGGTCCTTGTCTATTTGACACATTGTAGCAGTATTTATTACTACCTATCAGTGGTTTGGCTCATGTCAGTGTAGCCCAGGCAGAAACCACCCCTGTCTGTCTTTCCAAACAATGATCGAAAAAAACAGGTGTTATGGATATGAACATTGTTTTTAAAATAGATGCTGGACAGCTTTTGCCTCTGCTGTCTTAGACTAAACAAAACCATTGATGGGTAGAAATAAACTCTGCTACAAATTGTCAAATACACAAGGGCCTTCAGCTGAAAGTTAAAACTGATTCAATGAGCGTAGTAACAGGGTGAATTTGAAAGCTAACTGAAATTTCTTGTCTTGTTTTTCAGGGTCGAGAGAGACAGCATTTCCATGACACTATGACCTCATTCCAGTCCACCCTCACATCGAAGTTACCGCTTGAGCCAGGTTTGTTATCTGTTTTTCATTTTGAAGTTTCGTATTTGGTTCTAAGTTTCCGTTTCAAGTTCATGTTGATATTTTACAGTTGTATACAATTTTCATCACCAAGTTGATTGCGCCTCAAGTAATGGGGTTGTTTGAAATTCTACAGATGGGTTCTGCATCCCAGGGTTGTAGCCCAAGTTTAGATGTGACAGTACCCGATATAAAATTCTATATTTCTTAAATCAAGGGGAATAAATCACTAAGCCTTGGCACAGTATGTCTGTAGATAGTGTCCCTTTACTGGCAGTAAACAACCGGCATATTACAGACTCTGCAAGCTCTTAAATCATTCTGAAGGTCATCACTCTGTCCTCAAGGTCATGTGACAACTCTGTGACAATAATCTGTCCTTGACCCACAGGTTCCGAAGGTCACAGTCAGCTGATAATGGCGCTTAATGCCGAGAGGGAACAGAGCGACTCCACTCTCCTGCCCAGTGCCAAATCACGCTCCTCCTAACCCAGCTGGGTATAGTCATGCCAGTGAATTATATCGATGTGTAGGTCATGGATCATGCAGTCTTGGATCATGTAGGTCTTGGATCATGCCAGCCAGGTGTTGGATTATGCAGATGGCAAGGAACTATGCTCACCAGGTTGTTGATATGGACATTTTTATGGAGTACTGGGCCCCCAGCATGATTGGCAATACATGACACTTGTGCAATTTGAGTCAATTTCTTGCGGGAGGTGTGGATGACATAGTTACATGCACATGGCATGTCATATCAAGAATCACAGGACATGATTGTGCCCATCATGTCAAAAATATCCCCTTCGTGTCATAGATGTGCCCTGCAAGTCACAGACGTCACATTGTGCCTATCTACCAACATGACCATGTCACAGGTGTGCCCTCCATGTCACAGATGCACCCACCTTGTCATTGGCACTAAGTTACCACTGCAAGGTACGCGCCGGGTCCTGGTTATGCCGTTGGTTGTCTAGCAGCGCCACCTGGGGATAGAAACATCCGACACATTCAGCTACGCAGCATCATCAACATGATCAATATACCCAGCACACTGTGGACTGAAGAATTGAGCCAACTGTGGCATACGATTTTCATCACTTGAATGAATGATGCTTGCTTGGATGTTTATATTGTGTGTATTGTGCAGAATAAGCGGGAAATAACCACTGACGGGTGTGCCATATATCAGTCTCGCATGCTTGCCACATTTGCTAGAGCTGTTGATCAGTGTTAGTGTTATCAACTCGCTACTCCCTAGCATTAGTGTCAGTGTTATCAGCTCGCTACTCCCTAGCATTAGTGTCAGTGTTATCAACTCGCTACTCCCTAGCATTAGTGTCAGTGTTATCAGCTCGCTACTCCCTAGCATTAGTGTCAGTGTTATCAACTCGCTACTCCCTAGCATTAGTGTCAGTGTTATCAGCTCGCTACTCCCTAGCATTAGTGTCAGTGTTATCAACTCGCTACTCCCTAGCATTAGTGTCAGTGTTATCAGCTCGCTACCTGCTAGCACTAGTGTCAGTGTTGCTATCAACTCGCTGCACATGTTACAAATGAATTTTGAGGGGTAATTTCCCCCTACTTTCACAACTATCCGCCTAGTGTTTAAAGTTTTTTTAATAAATTTTGGTACATTTTTAACATTGTCTCTCAGCAATTGTACTTAGACTGTTGGATTCTTTTTTATTATTTTTATACATAAAAACCTTTACATGTAGTGCTCACTGCTGGATATTTTGTACATTTTGTTCATAATTTTGCATACTGTTACTTCTAGCATGACCTGTTAAAGACAACAAAACTATACAGACAACTGATGAACCTGAGAAATATTGTTGCTTTAAAGGTGAACTGAAAAGCTTTCCAATGTTCTGTTAAAATGTCATAAAACAAGAACTTCTATAGTTGTTACAATTATGTGTGGTAATAGTTCTGTGGGTTATTGTTTTATTTTGGGTATATGAGAAGTCAAAACTTATACCGAGAGCCAGAACTTTTAAAAACGTCATCGCTTGCCTCCCGTTGTTTTTGGAACGTCATGACGTTATAGTGGTCCTCGTTCATTCATCCGACATAGCATGACGTCACATTTGAATAAAACTTGAATGAAGGGGACCACTATAACGTCATAACGTTCTACAAACCAAGAGAGACAAGCGATGCAAGTTTTCAAGACGGATTTATAACAGGATAACTTAAATATTGTTATTAGTACAATTTTGCAAACTACATTTGCCCCAAAAACTTATAAAAGTTATGTCACATAAGACAAGATGTATATAAGCAACAATTTAGATAAAATTAAAAGCTTTGCAGTTCACCTTTAAGTAGGCCTACATGTAGTGAACAAGGGGAGTGCATTTTCAAACTGTATGTTTTCAGATGGATAATTTTCTCTTGTACATTTCACATCTTTTAACCAAGTTTTGCATATTTGCCGTTTACTGTGATATTCCGTGTGGCCTTCGACTTTAACCAAACTGTGATTTGTACGAACAGTGAATCCTGTCCACACCAGCATTACTGGCCGCCCTTGATTGGACTGGAATAATAATTGTCGATAATACTTCAGCCCTTGCATGTTGATGGGGCTGATCAGCCCACCCCACGTAAAAGGCCTCGTCAGTGCTTTTCTCAGGGCCTACATGTACTTATCAACCTGGTAAACATGGTAAAAGGTAAGAGCTGATAATGTAATTCAATTGAAGTCAACCCCACCTCACTGCGAACAAATCGGCCCTGTTAATAGCTAATACCCAGGCAGATAAAATCTGCCTGGTGTGAATTTTGTATCCAAGACATGATACATGTAAATGCGTTAACAATACCGACAGGGGTTTGTTTACAAAGGACGAGTATTTATCTTTGATAAACATGTACACAACAAGAGTTAATGTTTTACGCCATGAAATGTGATTGTCTTAGCCTATACATCATATTTGTCTCTGCTGATGGTTAACTTGAGTGTATAAATGTATATTTCTTAAATTCTACATACGTTCTGCAGCTAGGATCAGGCTATCCGTAGAGGTGATGTACACGGTAAATTTGATTACC
Organism: Hanleya hanleyi; assembly: GCA_036873755.1. Taxonomy (NCBI): domain Eukaryota; kingdom Metazoa; phylum Mollusca; class Polyplacophora; order Lepidopleurida; family Hanleyidae; genus Hanleya; species Hanleya hanleyi. The sequence continues at coordinate 48,250 of JAVTVY010012640.1, forward strand.
AGTTATCATCTAATTAAATTTGATCATGCAGTTTTTCTAATGAACTTGATGATCCTCTAAAATGAAAGAAAGAATGGTTTAATCGCTTTTCCATTTATTTGATGGAAATTAAATACTGTTTAAACCAACAGATTACCACCAGGATTCGTGCATCAGGCATTTTGTCAAATTCATGTTCTGATATATTTCATCCCCCCCCCCCCACTCCAATCCCACTGATGGTTTTAGGATATATACATTATATGGGTAATTGATAAAATGTTCATTCTATTTCATAATCAGTCAACTTTCTCTCATCAACATGATAGTTCCATGAACACATGATCGTTGTTGTATCATCATCAACTTTATAGATTGAAGTAGGTTAAGTTTCAAACATTCTCACAACATCAGTTTGTATACATGCACCTCCTACTGTCGGACACACCCTCTGAATAGCAAATTCTTTTTGTGACTGGATACATTAGGCTTGTAATAGGGATACCAACATTGCATGAAGTCGAAATGTTAAAGGTGAAATGCAAAGGTTTTTAAATTCTCTGTTTTACATTTTCTATAGGCTGAATATTGATAGAAATACCAGTATAATCTACTTCACTTGGATTGATTTGAGTTATCTTGTCTGCTAGAATCTTTTTAAAAGTTGGTTAAAATCCTAGCCCAGCCCAGCTAGCCCAGCTGAATTCAGATTTGCAAAACGTCATCACTTATCTTTCCTTGATTGTGACATCACATCAGACTAGCCGCCCGTAGACTGAACGTTGCAAGTATTGACATCCGGCCAGGTGGTCTGATGTGACATCACATACCAGCGTCAAACAAGGGCAGATAAGCGATGCGGATTGCATTTCTGAAATCGCCCGGGCTTGAGATACCAACTTCAAAACACTTTTCAAAAGCTACCAGGAGACAAAAGACTTCAAATAAAACCAAATGAAGTAGTTAGGCTGATATTTCAATCATTAAATGACCCATGAAGAATATAAAAAGGAAAATATGAAAACCTTTGCATTTCACCTTTAAAGGTAACTTTGGCTGAAAAGGTGCGGTCCAGCCTTGTGGATTGTAATCAAACTTGGGTATACATACCTCAAGCATGTCACAAACAAGAAGCCTATTGAAATTCATAGGTCACAGTTCAAGGTCACGTGAACCAATAATTGGGAAATACAGAGAAATCACTATTTTTGTGAGTATATGCATGCATTACGAGCTAGCTCGAAGAAAAAATGCGTAGCTTTGGTCAACAACTTTTCGCCCAAAAATTGAAAATCTGAGTCCCAAGCAAGACAATGTTCTCAATGGGGAAAAGAGAATTGTTGCACATCAAATATGCGAGCATACATTGTATATTGAAGCTAATTTTTGCTTTGTTTAGCATTGTGATATTAATTCAATATTACGTTCTATATGCCATTAGATACATGTACTTGCTGAGGTGGATTTTAGGCATTGACAGCTTTTTTACTTGATTACCTATGAATTAAGATATACGAATAACTGTTCAATTACTGTATCACATATGTGTATGTATATTATGTACATAAAAATATGGGTTTGAATTAAATCTCAAATCTACATGTGTCCTGTTTGTATAATACATGTATATGTATTTTATTTCCCAAAAAGTTTGCAAATTGTCGCTGATTTGAAACAGTCATGCAAGTTCAGAGGTGTCAGAAGAAGCAATCCATTTACAGTGACAATGTTGTACTCAATACATGTGCCATACAGTCTCAAAATATTTTTAGCTCACTGGTAGAATACATGTACATGTACATAGCATGTATATTGTGATTGATGTAGATCTGAGAGGGGATATAAATAAAATGACACTGTATTACTGGGAATGGCGGATAGCATAAAGTGTTTATGTAGATCTAACATGCAAACATGCATACCCCAAGCCATGATAGCATTGCAGCATGATTGCTAGCACTGAGCACACTAGAGCAATCATCTCCAAGGCTAGCATTGACCGTCTTCTCGATGCAATGGCTAGCATCAGCGTGTTTCTTCGGAATGGCTAGCATGGTTTAATCTGGCTAGTATAATTGTTACTAGTGTTGTTGTACATGTACAACATGAGATCGTTAACGCATATAGTGTTGATCAAACTTTTGTTATAGCTACTGTTAGATTGTGATACATGAATTTCATGTAGATGTGTTTTTTGCCATCCGTTTAGGGTGAAAATTCATATGTGTTATGGGGAACATTGCACGCACATGATGATGTATGTGAAAGGGTAACAAGTGTACTTGGCTAGAAATGAAGTTCTGTAAGGGTACTGTACTATTGTTTGTGTTGTACATGTATTTCATTGTGAACTCCTCATGGGTAAAGATTTTGACGTCTCGTAATCAAGGCTGACATTGATGTATCATGATTTAATAAATGTACAAACGTATTTTCTAATATTTTTTGTGATTTTTATCTCAAGATAATTCAGATTAATTTGTGTAACAAGTGTGTTTTTTATCAGCATACAGTTCTTGTGCCACAATTTAATTAAAGTCCTCCTTGACAATTTTACAGTCCTTTCACAGCCAGAAGTAATTGTTTGTACATGTATGCACACATTGCCATCAAAATAAAATACACCAGAACGTCCAAGAACAGAGCTGCGCAAGTGCCTTGCAAAGTCAATCTCTCCTCTGCGCCACATGAACTGTGTAAATTGTGTTGTGATAGAGCTGTATCGTTAATGCGACATGAACTACAACTTTGGGAAAACCTTCGGAATACCAAATGTGGATTAAGCACAAGCACAAAAAGCAGACCAAATACCATGATTTAGTTTCAGAGTGCCCCAGATTTTCATTGTAACAAACCATATGAAAAGTAGATCCCAGTTGCGAAAGGCAGTGATATCATTCTTTACTCGAGTATAAGTGGGTACATGTATGACTGAGCGCTGCCAGAAGATTAAACTTCTTGTTACCCGCCCGCATCATCTAAGAAACTCGACAACCATGAGAACTACGGAGAATATGTAGAAAATTTTGGTCAGACAATAATATGGATATATGAAAATTGTTCAAGGAAAACTTGGTAATTAATGTATACCCGGCTTGACCTAATCTGGTTCATGTACATGCACATGTAAAATTGATGTTTAGAAATTATCAGATTATGTTATTGATGGCACATTTGTTAAATTAGCATGTACATTAGGAAATGTAGATCTTAAAATTTCTAATCAACATTTATATAATGTGTAAAGTAATTTTTGATTCAACTGCTGGCAGAAAGAATTACAGTAAGATTCGTGGCAATAATCCTGAGCTGATGTAATATTAATAATTTTCAACATCTGTATATATTACACCTGATCAATTTAAATAGGGTAAGCATGATAACCCCCCTAATAATTCAATCACTGTTAAAATTTGATTACCCCAATTGTCCTGAAACCTAATGACGTAGGACCCATATATCCATGACAATAAAATACCACTCCTATCCCTTGATGCAATGCAGGCCCCCAACATCCATGACAATTAAATGGCAGGTGGGGATCGTAAAACAATTCAATTAGCCTGTCACCTCCCTCCTGTAACATGACATCAACTTAATTGCCAGCGCGAGGTCCCTGAGCTGGCACAGTCGGTAGAGCATGCAAGCTTTAATTTGGTGTATCAGGTTACATATAGGACTTCACATCTTCCGGCACATGTTCTTTGCGTTGACAATGACAATTTAATTGGTCTCGTGTTACATAAGCGATGTTAGATTGCTGGATAAGTGTTGACGTGTCATACAGATGAATGAATACACAATTCATCACGTGATTGAGAGATATATAACACGTCACCAGGGTTTGAGACCATTGTGTGGGAAATATTCAATTGGACGTTCTAATATATGTGATCATGTAGTTTCCACAATCATTCAATTACCAAAGAAATAATGAATAACCAGGTTAGATCTAGCCCTCTAAAATGGAGGTAAAAAGGATCGTTTTTGCCCAATAAATCAGTTTAAAATAATTAATTCAGTTGATTGTAAAAAATAAATTGACATCTGCCTAATTTGCATAATAATAGGCCAAATATTTGTTGTGCTATTGAAACAGCAGAAAACTGATTCTTCAAATGGCAAATTAATTTTAGGACGTGGAACAATAGATAGATTAAAGTGTTGGTTAAGAAGGAATAAAAAATTAATAAGGAAAATCGACCTTTTTTTCCTCCATTTTAGAGAGCGCGAACTCCCTAACCTGATCACCTGCCTGATTTTGAACCATTTTGTCAACTTCCTGGCTAATAAACATGATAAATTAGATCATCCCCTGATGTTATGGTGAGAATTTTGGCTTCCTGTGATTGAATTATTAGAATTGTACCTCTTCTGGTTCCGGAATAAACTGTGCTAAATATATTAGTATGATTAGTTTTAGTGTTAGCCCCGGTGGGGCCTTCTTCTGTACTACATGTATGAGAACAAGGCCCCCGGAGCCAAACCACTCACCAGATGTAGTTGTTGGGAAAGTTTCGGACGGGCAATATTTTCCGAACCCGTTGACCATAACCAATAAAATAATTCAATTCTATGTCCACTACCTTTCATGAGACACCTTGTTTATGAGTGACTGTCCATTTCTGGCTTTGCAAGACATCTAAACCTGTCCACCTCATCGCCATTTTGCATCAATCAGAATGTTGATTATGCGCCACAACAATGCACGACAACACTACATGTACAGCAGCGATGTGGACAGTTTTACCCCCCTCGTCCGATTTTAGACGCCTTGCAAAGTAAGAAATGGACAGTCACTCATAAACAAGGTGTCTCATGAAAGGTAAGTGGACAAAGAATTGAATTATTTTATTGGTTATGGTCAACAGGTTCGGCAAATATTGCCCATTCGGCACTTTCCCAACAACTACATCTGGTGAATGGTTTGGCTCCGGGGCCTTGTTCTCATGTAGTATAGACGAAGGCCCCATCGGAGCTATTTTAGCATGTACATGTACATAATATGTATGACAATTAAAGAGAATCCCTGACCGCGCCCAGATCATCATCCAAATGCATGGTATAATCATATGTAGAAGTTGTTCGTAACCATTTGTTAACAGGTGTTATCTGTGTATATTAGGGTGTGTCCGAAAGGTTGCAGCCGATGGACTCCTTTGGACATTAATGTAACCCCCTCCAACATCCTCTACACTTCACTGTATTGTTACATCAATCAATGTAAAAATACACAATAACATCAGTATGCAGTTAATTCTATTTTCTATTATTTGCCATATGCTAATTTTACAGGCATGTATCCCCCCTCCCCTTCTTTTTGTTATCACAATGTATTAAGAGGTTGTACGAATGACATCAAGGGTGTTTTTTTGAATCTCGTAATGTCTGTAGAACATAAGGGTCCTGTTGACTCACAGACATACATGTACATGACATGCTTGTATTTGTTCAAGAATATTATTGCCATAAATAAATTGTTCATGAATGAAATTTGTTTCATTGTCGTATTATACTTCATAAGTTCAGTTGTGTTTTATTATTCTTCACCTGAGAAGAGGATTGTGATGTGTCATGCCCGTCACCAGAGGAGGTTCGTAACACCCCCCCACCAAATCCTCTCCGGTTTATGCAACATACAGTAGGTATCAAAAGTGAATACTTGTGGTTACAGAAGTGTGTGCGCTTTGATCGTGACTGAAGAAAAGAACTCTTGTGACTACTAATATAATAGGCGCAGGCTGCAATGTCCACTAAACAGGTCGAATCACGTCTTCCTGTCATAGGGTTGTATAAAGCATATTAGTCACATAGTAGCCACGCGCTTTAATATTCTCCGCTCGATGCGTCCACTCTTAATTTGCACATGGGGAAACCACGTACAAGGTTAAGTTATTTCAGCCATGTACTGTACAGGTAAACAAACCTTCAAGTTGCACCAAAATATGTGAGACGACATCTATAAAGTGAAATTTTACTCCCCATTGTAACATGGCGTATCTCTGGGCAATCTTCTTTTAATCAATGCATGCTATTAACACTTTCACAGTCAAGAGTTGAAAAGCTTCGTAAGGATCTTTTTCTGTTCCAATGTTGATACAGGGAACCCTGTGAATAGCGACACCTGGGTAAACCGACCAGCCTCTAAATACTAGCATTATCCATGGTCCTAATACTTAAATTTAAAGTATTTTTAACCTTGATAAACCAGAACCCTGTCAAAACCAACACTACAATCTGGTCTCAAATATAGTCGGGATACACAGGTTTCACTGTGCATGCATGTACAGTACAAGGCAGAGATAACTTGATGCTAAATGCGAGTAGAACGCGAAGTAATCGAGACTGACCCGCGCTAGTTTATTGAAGGAGTCGTGACTGTAAATTTCGGAACACGCGCTTTCGACCCGACTGTTTTATGTAAACGCGTCACCGTGTAAAAGTGACCGATGATAGCCATCGACGCGATCGTCTGGTTTTTAGCGCGACCCACAGGCATATTTCAAAAGGGATTACTTTATTGATCACGTCAGATCGAGTCGTTTGGCCGAACACGCCGAGATTGACCACCACGTAAAATATTCCCCTCACAGTAAAATGTTCGTCGAGTGCAAGCTCATCATTAAATAATGAAATAATCAGCAATATACGTTCAAATTTTATTAAGAATAATACCATAAACGTATAAGAGGTTTATTTTATT
>JAVTVY010012641.1:0-53534 GCA_036873755.1 Hanleya hanleyi
GAAGAAATCTGTGAAGCAGCATGGAACCATCCACCCTATCAAACACTGAGGACAGTACACAAGACACAGACAGGACGCTTACATGGTGCAATAAAGACAAGTGATATTACAGTGCTAGACATCAAATTATCAAGTTCCTGTTGCTTCTCAGCAAAATGCATCCTATTGTATAAAAGGACAAATAGCCTGACTATTTGTGTTCATGTTCGTATTACTTATCGATTTCTTGTGAAATTGAATCCATGATAGATTGTGTTGATTATGGGTAAATCGTCTTTCTACAGATTTAAACTACTGGTGTATCGTGTTCCATTTCCTTCCCCTGGAATATTTTATTAAACATCAGTGGCATTTGTCTACTGTTAACGTATTCTAGCCAGCGACCGAAACTCTACCAACTTCGCTAAAAGGAAATTAACTCCAGATTTAAGCTAGCCAAGGCATAAGATAACAAGGGCAGTCACCCTCAGTATGCCTACCCATGTAAATAGACATGTTACTACCATATAATTACTTCTATCAGTTAATGACCTACAGCGTCGTGGAAATATAACATGATATCTGATGACTGTATATAGAAAATATTAGCTGATGGAACCACTGTCGACCCATTTTTTTAGGAGACTAAAAAATCTATATGGAGGTGACACTTTCCAGTTCATGTTTGTACAGAATAACCTCCCCAATAGGACTGGAGCGAATATAGTGGCTCGATTGATGAAGTGACATTTTTCAAATATTATTTTGGACTTTCTTCCCTGTTTCTACTCACCAGTGCCGTCTGTACTTATAAACCAGACCATGCTGACCCATGAATGTGAAACTGTTCACACGACCAGCTATGATGTAATAGTTTCGTTATGCCTACACTAATTCGTTTGTTGTTACTAAAGAATCTTGAATGTAAATATTGAAGTATCAATATTAACCCTATCTGGCCTGGGCGATTTGGGGTGTATCGCAGCCTGGGGGGGGGGGGCGGAAAGTGCCCCCCTATATATTTTCTCTACTACCACTACGGCTAGAGCGCTGAAACTTACCACACAGTATCTTCGGTTCAAGCTCTACCAGAAAATCTTTAAATATCCAAGATGGCCGCCATGATGACGTCACAGTGACGCCATCTTCTCGGAAGCCATTTTTCGGCCTTTTTGGGGTCGATTTTTCAAAATTTTCATTTTTCCGATTTTTCTCTCGAAAAAAATCAAATAAAATACAGAATAATTAGTTGTGCAAAAATAAAATGGAGCGAAAAGATTGAAAAACACGACTTTCACGGATACCACATGGCCGCCATTTTGAATTTATCCATGATTCTCTGCCCGGGGGTATATGAAAATAGGCTCAAAATGACCCCGATAAGATAATCTTAAAAGTCACTAAGTTTCAGCCTCCTCGGTTTTGTCGTTTCGGAGCAGCAGAGAAAAGTTCACTAGGGGGGCACTTTCCGGCCCCCCAGGTCAGGTAGGGTTAACACTTCACATCAAAATTGCAGCCTACCCCATTTTCTAGACTTGATTAATTTGTATCCTCAATGTGTTTGAAACATAATTCCTAAACTTTTAATATTTTGCGTTCGGTTGCAGGTATTGGTATTCATTTCATATAAATGTAGTTTGGAAAATATCTAGTAGATAAATGTCCAAACACCCTAGCATCCGACCCACATTATGAGCGAGATGGTGAGATGAACTCGTTGAATACTTTGTGTGATGCGCTTTCCATTTAAGAGGAACGGAGGAATAGAATAAAATAGTATAGAATAGTATTTAATGAGCAATCAATGTGTTTCCAGGAAACGTACGATCAATTCAGCCTCCCCCCGCCTCGTGATTGAAGTAATCAAAGTAACCCATTCTTCTCGTCATCAGTACATTTAGGCCTCCATGCCTGGATTCCAATACAATGATGTTATTACATGATTAGGTTTCGGTACTACATTGTTATTACATGATTATATACCGCTACAACGTTGTTGTTATTGTTGTTGAGGAGGTGATGGTTGACATTAGCATTAAGTGAGCGTGATCAAGGATAGACCGAGAGTAAGGCGGACGGAATGGGTTGACCACCCTAGGTAGATACTTCATGTAGGAACCTATTGTCTGAGTCTTTGTGTTGCTGAAAAGGCACAAGTCTAGACACATTGACTTGTCCCCAGACTTGGCTAATGTATGCACTGTCTCGTGATCCTTACATGGAGTATGAACCTAATCCTACCTGGCCTGGGGGGCCAAAATGGCCCCCCTAACAAACTCTATGCGCTATCTCCATAACGACAAAAAATTGAGAGATGATACTCCGTGACTTTATAGTTTATCATATTGTCGTGATTTTGAGCCTATTTACATAACTCCCGAGTAGAGGATCATGAAAAAATACAAGATGGCGACCACGTGAGGCACCAGGAAAATGATGTTTCCGTCATTCTTCTTCAAAATTTCTGTTTTTCCGCGATGAAAAGTGAGCAAAACTGTTTTATTTCACATTACATTATTCATCACGCAGTTTTTACGGAGAAACTGCATAAGTGAAAAACCCGAAAAATCTGACCGAAAACCGACCAAAAAATACTGTTTTGGATTCTTGGATTCATGTCCAACTTTGAGTGGCAAGGGACCACAACTCTGTCTGGCGCAGATCGCCTCCACTGCGCAACACGGCCTGAAAAATTTAACCTAGATTAGATGGGACAATGGTTTTCGAAGCTGAAAATCAAGCATTTCTGTTCGGGTGACAACACTTGCCAGCATATTAAGTTAATTTCAAATAGTATATCCATACGATGTGCTATTTTATTTTCCCATAGGAAATGTTTTATTTGCTTCCTATCTGATTTAAAAATACGGGTTTAATTTGCATTTTCAATCTTTACCTTAGCATAGGTTTTCACGAAAAAAAGCTGAAAGTAGCTCATTTTTAAAAGTTCATAGGTAAAATACCGTTCAGTCAACGATATTTACCAGCATGGCGTTATAATACCATATCGTGTTCTATCTTATGGTTGTTTAATTGATTTAAATATTACATATCTACTTGCTTACATTTCAATTTATAATTTGATAATTTTTAGTGTAAGACACTATAAGGCGTTCAGCTGGAGTGATTAATTGGAAGCCCGTCGGTGGCAAATAACGCGGAGACCTGGTGACAGGTGACGATACCTGCTGGGCCGATTAAACATGGATCACAATTGTGTATTGCACGAGGCCAAGTCCATTCTGACCAATCATTATATAATTAAACCACTTCAAAGCCAAATAGAAGATTATAACAAACGATTATATGGGTATTGTTTTATTTACATATAGTACATGTATGTACAATATATGACACTTTGCACTCATTTTGACCAATAAGTGCAAAAGTTTCGCAGTAAATATGGAGCATAAATGCAGGGATTGTGACATATCATGTGAAGTTCAACCTATTCAGCAATGCCAGAAATTTTTCTTTCTTTATTAGTCTTGTTGAAACTCCAAGTGCCGCAAGTTTCTGTTGAATTTCATGAACAGATAGTTCGCTATTTTCTTCAACAGCCGAAATCACAGATATCATTTCTTCTGAAAATTTTGACCGTTTCTGGACTTTAGTTACAAGCAGCTGATTTCCCCTTCAGTCCCTAGACAGTCATTCCACATGCAAATGCTCTACATGTTTTCTGATTCGAAGTGTCTCAACTGTAGCATCCCACTTGTTTCACTTGCATTGATGAATACGTCGGACGTCGTCATTCACCTTCTCGATTTGTTGAGCACTAAATTCTTTAAGGGACCCATACATCTTAACAAAATATGGTACGTGCCAGACCATGGCATTGCTACGTTTGTAACTTTTTCGTCTTCCCCCTAGAGAGAGAAAACCATTCAACCAACATTTGCACTGTTCAAATAATAACACAGGATCAACACTATTGCAATCTTCAGATACAATATACTGATGAATTCGAGAAAAAAAAACTTCCCCTAACCTAACTACTGTTTCACAAGTATCTGAGTGAATTTATTTTGATGGAAGACTTTTCAACAGTTTCTTCTTCTCGTCTCCAGACAAACTTGTCCAGTCTAATTTACCATTGTTGTTAGCTGGTGCCCATAAACTAAATGTAACCCCACAACTTCGTACACAGGAAACCAAGAGATCAAGATAATTTGTTTTGTCTCCGGTTACTAATTTTTCGTCGTCTCTACCCTTTGCATCGTCAATGAGATTTCGCAACAGTACATCAGCTATACGTAACGAAAGGCGCATCTCATCTGGAATACAATGATCGATATGTATTTCTACAAGTGGTTTGTGTTCTACACCAAATAAACATGTACATGAATACGACATCGTAACAATATCAGATATGGTTCGCTTGTTCTGTTCTAAGGGACCATGTAAAATTTATCGATGGCGTAGGACCGGTGCAAACAGTGGGGAGACTTTTTCTCACGCTTTTGTATGTAGGACATGAACTTTTTTTAACGTTGTTATCCACAGGACCAAGACTTATTTTTCTCAAAAAAAAAAAAAAATACGAAGCTGAGCATCTGAATACACCTCGGCTGTGGGGTCCCGATTCGATAGGCTTATAGCCATATGATGCACGTTTAGTGTGCCCAGGGATAGCTGTTCTTGAGCTATGGAGGTAATAAGATTTCAAAATTAACAGTTGAATGATATTCGAAATGTGTATCAGTAATGATATTGTGTAAATTTAAATGGTCACCAAGGCTTGTATCCAATCAAAAAAGCCGGTTTGGTAATCATTTGAAAGACTCTTGATGTATCGATGATGTTCACCAACTTTAATATTGAACAGCTGAATTGTATCAGGGATATGTACATGTATTATTAAAGATTGCATAAATTAAAGATGGCCACCAAGGTGTCCGCCCAATCAGTAAAAAACGGTTTGGTAATTAATGGAAGTCGCTTGATGCATCGATCATCTATACCAACTTTCGTATTGAACAGTTGAATGGTATCAGAGATATGAATCATTAATGAGTTTACATAAATTAAAGATGGCCACACAAATGCAGGCTTGTGTGGAGGACCACTGTTCCATATATTGACAAGCGTTCTGAGAACCCAAACATCTTGACTCGTGGGGTGATCTGCTGAAGTTACAACAGTACTGAAAGCATACAGGTAGATCAAACTTTCCATGTATAGGTGTACATGTAAATTTTTGTCCAACAAAAACCATGCCGGGTATCATTGTGAAAGTACTAAGCCCAAACCGCGATTGGACAATTAATTTGGACAAATATTAATATTTCATGTCACAAATATCACATCCACATCCTCAAATCGTATGAAACATGTGCAGCAAGTGTCAAAATCATCAAATCAGAGCCGACAGCTTCATCAACTTTCCGTGTACAGTTGTACATGTATGTACAGGCGTACATGTATGTACATTATCATTGGCAGTTTACCCAAAGTCCAAACCCTTTTAATTTGAACAAAATATAATATTTCCTCTCATTTGTATGCACAGGTACATTCTCTAATCATAAGAAACATGTGTACAAAGTTTCATAATCATCCAATGGCAGCTGACAACTGCAGCAAATTTTCTATGTACAGGTATACATGTACACTTTTGCTACACAAAAATCCATGTCATTTGCCAATTTGGACAAAAATTAATGTTTCATCTCATAAATAGCACAGGTATATCCTCTGATCCATTATCATTAGATTTCAACATTGGAGCGGCCCTAGAATCTCCCGGGGTAGTGCCACAACTGACTTCCCTAGTGGAATACCACCGAAATGTGCAAAAGTATATGTGCAGATCACAGATTGGTTGGGGTATGGTGTTTGCAGATGCGGATCGCCAAATCCGGGTACATGTATGGCACAGCATAGATAGGACTAGAACTTTTTCCACCCAAGATCCAGACCGGACCCAATTTCTTTTTGGTTCTAAGATTAGGGGGACAAGGATTTTTTTAGTCGATTTTCCTTGTTGCACCGGTCCTACCCCATCGATAAATTGTGCATGGTCCCTAAATGGTAATAATCCCATTCCCGTGAAATGTCCGCTCTTTCATCTTTGTGTACTTTACGCCAAACACAAGCATGGTTTGCCGTAGCAGAAGATAGACAGAAGAAAGACCAAGCATCAGAAGCAAGAATTTCATGTCTCCCCCAAAAAACATTTCGATGTTCACTTGTCTACCATCTATTGTTATTTTGCCTGATTTAGCTATCTCGTTTACCTTCTTCAGATCAGAAAAACATGCATTGTATGATCCAATGTATACGTCTCAGGGTCGCAGACAAATAGACACTCTGAGACAATGCCATAGCACCGTCAAGTTGTAAACTGCAGCAGATATAATAAAAATACAGGTTTGCCTAAATATAGGGAAAATCCATATTCACAGTGTACTTCTTATTTTTTTTTAATCTGCCATGTGTTCAATGACGGACACGTAGAGTTAAAATATACAAGGAATCAACGTAGTGGTGGAAAATGAATACATGATAATTTCCCAAAACCGAAGATGACAAGTTGTTCATCATCGTGTATATTTTTTCACTGGAAGTCTATCAATAGCTGTTCGGTAGCTGAACAATATACTGTTCGTTTATAAAAACCAGCCAGTCTTTTCTGCTTGAGATATTAGATCATGATAAAATTGGGCTAAATATAGATATATAGGTTTTAAGAATTAGAATATGAGTAGTAGGTACAGACTAGAGCCTATAGGCTTTGGCATGTATATATTTCTACGCAAAGCGTATTGATATGCAGGTTTCAGAAATTAACATGTGAATATTAGGTACAACAAATATACTGTTAAAAAGCAGCACGACAAGATAAGTATAAACTTGGCTTGTAATGCAACTCATCTTCAAACACTTTGACCTCATGTTTATGGACGAATTGATCGGTGTTAGAAGAAAATCTGACTACAGAACATGATTACTGACGGCGATACTTCGTCGTAGGTTAAATGTTAGTTAGAGACAGACATCTCTATTTCCCATGTATAATGCCTGCGTATACAGGTTTACATATACCCGTCTATCTACATGGGGGCTCAAACAACACTGACAGAAAGATACTCATTTTCTGTGAGAAATTGTAGCATTTGTACTTTTCAATACCCGTCCTATTTTTTCCTGCTGTCCGAACACGCCCCAACTGACGGTAACACATGCAACAAGTTTATTTCGTGTGACTCCGATCATAGTCAGTGGTGTTTTTCATCTTTTTAGCGCTGATATTTGTTGATTAACTGAGCATCTTTTGCGGAGAAATTCACACCATTAAACAAAAACTGGATAACTTTGGTCCAATGATGCCTTGTGAATACATTTGTGACTTTTCTCGGCAGAACGAGTAGAACAAATGCTCCCCGCCCTCCCCACGCATCTCTTCACATTGATATCACAGACTATAAATACGTCCCGAACTAAATCAACATCAAGAAAGTCTCAATAATTACAGGAAGAGATGTGTTGATGATTGCCATTGGATTGTGTGAACCCAACGGACGCAATCCCAAAGTATGTGCATATTGACTTCTTCGTCAGACCGATTCAGTTGGTTACCTTTCCGTCGCGTTTCAGTACTTTACTGTCTTAGAATTCACATTAAAAATCTCTGAATTCGAAAAATATAGTAACGTGGGTGATAATAGGTAAAGTTGTTGACCACAGTTATGGCAATATACGTTCTTTAATCAATACGGAACACTTCAAAACACCGGATAACCTGTGGATATAATAAAAAGAATTCCACCTTACAATAGCGTATTTAGCTAACAATTTAGCAAAATTATTTGTTTTGAAGGGATTAGATTCATAATTCCGATATTATTCTACTAAATAATTTCATCGATGATTTAGTTTTCTTGTTGATATCAGCAAAGCTCATTTGAATAAATTCTCTATTTCACGGAGTTGGCACTTTACACTTCAACTCAGAACTTTGAGAACATTCTTTACCACAATATGACCTCTGACATTTGGAGTTTCACTTCCAAGAAATCACCAAGTTCAATGCTTTTCCTCACAAGTACTCCAGGTGAATTTGTCTGACAACCGTCGAGTAAAGCCATGAGTTCACCTATCGCAGGTTAACTCCCTCTGTACTAGCATTTTTAGAAGTTCCACGCTGGTATCAACACTGTCACAAACGTGAATGGTGCGAAGATATACTTATCATCACCTACGCTGTTTCAAAGACGATACTCCGAGCTTTAGAACAAGATATAATATGATGAAAATATTCTAGAAATTTCTCATTTTTGTATGCCAATGACAGACAATCATTGAACGATATTTCTATAGGTACTATTGTACTGATACAGGACAGGGAGGGTTAAACTGTCAAATGGCACCAGTCTGAGTACCGGTACGTTTTTCCATCGTAGGATGAATCGCACAGAACTTTAGAGTTTCTAAAAATTAAATGTAGAGATTGAGATGATTTCAGACTGAGCGGCAAATCTGGGTATTTATTTATCCAAGGTAACGCCTTGACATTTAACGCCATCTGATTATTCCATAATCACGAACCCTAGGCAACCTGTCCTATTTTGCGTGCAGCACAATTTTGAAATATCTAATCTTCGTGCAGGTTGACAAGTACTCTCGCGTGTGTCGTGTTAACCGGTACATTCAAAACATTCGTGCAATACACTACGTAAATCCATGTGAAAATGACCACTTGCTACCAGTGAGAGATACATATAAGGCAGTAGTTGCATAGATACTACAGCACTAAACACTGCAACAGACGGATTCATTATTAATACAGATTTCTAGTCAGCCCTTCAGCAAGGTAAGTTAAATATTATTCTTACTGATAATATTGTTGACCACAGATTCAGATCCATTAATTCTACCAGGACTGGAGGGCGGCATTATGGTGCCCGTACCAAATTTTTTACCCTGTGTCCGAAAAGACAAAAACGAGAGCTGACACTCCGTAACTTTGTAGTCAATTTAAGCCAATTTGCCTAATCTCTGATCAGATGATCACAGGTAAATTCAAAATGGCGATCATGTGGTTCATTATAAAAATGATGTTTTCCTCATTTTTATGAAAAAAATCACCATTTTCAGCGAGGAAAAGTGGACAACTACTACTTTAATTCAAACCAGATTAATATCAGATTATTAAATAAAAAACTTTAAAAATTTGACCAAAAAATCGACCAAAATATGACTTATGCAAAATGACGGACGAATCAAATAAGTAATTTAGCATTTTTAAAAAAAAATTGGTACAACTTCACCCTAGGGCAATGTGTGGTAAGTTGCATCTTCCTAGATTAAGGGGTAAGAAAATAATTTGGAGGGGGGAGGGGAGGGGAGGGGTGGTGGTTGAAATGTCTCTCCCTCTGCCTGGACAAGTCCTAAAACACCAAGGCCAGGTAGGGTTAACATTCCACCACAATTCATATCAAAATCCACACTCGCAAACATCGTGTCCGCGAAGCGATTTCACCAGCAGTTTCAGCACGTTATATCAGTTTTTGTCCAGCAATACCTACTCTATCCCCCCACCACCATATGCCGCTATAGGTGCTCCATCTGCGTTATTCCCAATCACATTGCCCCGTGGCTAACCAGATTCTTTACACCAAACAGTGATTAGTCAGTTACTATTCGTAGTCGATCTTACGTCATCTTCATACACAAGCCGTGGCCGAAAACCGTACGTATGTATTTTCATTGGTAACCAAACTATCCTCTTCCTCAGGTACATGGTGATACCATCATGCTTCCTTCAAAATATGCCTCCTACATCATGTACATTGGTCTAGTACGTATGTATTTTCATTGGTAACCAAACTATCCTCTTCCTCAGGTACATGTAGTGGCAATTGCAAGGCGGTATAGAGATACTAATATTTATATAACATACATATAGTAGCATTGATGTTACGTCAGGTGTAGCTCAGGGTTCCGTCCTCGGCCCGGCTTTATTCTTGATTCATATAAATGATCTTTCATCTGTTTTCCGAAATTCTAAATGTCTGACGTTTGTCCATGACAAAAAACTCTTTACACCCATAGATGATTGTATACGATTACAATAGGATCTAGACAGAGTGTACTATTGGTGTACGGAATGGAAAGTGGGAGTTAATATTGTCAAATGTATGTTAATTAATCTTACAACGAAAAAGATAAAACTGGATTTTAGTTATACAATTTGTGGTGTCATACTTAAGTCACTAGAGGAAGTAAAGGACCTTAGGGTGATTTCCTGTTATAATTTCAGTTTTAAGACCCACATAAACAAAATTGTATCCAACTCATTCCAAATATCTGGTTTTATACGTCAAACATGTCAATCTTTTACAAAGTTAACATTTTATTTGTTTGATGAGGAACAAACTTGAATACTGTTGTGAAATTTTGTCTCCTTCTCAATCAACTTTAATAGATAAGATTGAACGAGTGCAGAGAAAGTTCATCAACTTCCTCTGTTTTAAGTCGAACAGCAGTGATAGTTACGTTAATTTGTGTATTCGTTTTAACCTTCAACAACTACAAAGCAGGAGTTTATATAATTTGACATTTTCACATCTTCGTGTGAATAGTGTTGTAACTGTTCACATCTTGTCAATTGTATCTGTTTGTATTCTCCACATAAAAAAAGTTGAGACCAAAGTAACCTTTTAATCATCTTACACATAAACTTTTACTGAGAAAGAAATCTGTTATTATCAGATGTCAAACCTATTTTAACCAAATTTATGAGAGCCTCAACATTTTTACAGATCTGAACAGTTTCAAGGCTCAGTGTAGATGGACATTATCCTCTTAATCTTTTGTTTATATAATTTTGCAGATTTTTATGTCATTTATTTACGACATAATGGGTACAAATTATCTTAATCTTTTCAGTTTATAATTGTACAGATTTCTTGTCATCTATTTACATCTTCACTTCATATTTCCCGATCTTTTATTCAAACAATTGTGCAGATTTCTGTCATTTATTCACATCATCATGGGCAAAATCTCTTAATCTGCAATATATAAAATTGTACAAATTTCTTACGTCATTTATTTAATTCACTTGTAGTTTCTTAATCTTTTTAGTCTAAATTGTACAGATTTCTTTAATTTAATCGGTTTTACGCCGCATTTAATCCATGTATATATTGTTGAGAAGTTCTCAATTGTTATCTTCACTGTAATTAGGCACGTTGTGCCTGTTGTGATCGATGTTGAATGAATAAAATTTAAAAAAAAATATGGAGACATATGATTGGATGTAACATGGTGAGCTACCCTCCTTGCGATTATCACTTTCCTCGAAAGCTTGTAGAAATGAATGGATACAGCCATTTTTCATGGTCGCTTTTATTGTCGGTTTAGTAAAACCCCTACATACCTTTTCTGTGTACTAATTAACATCTGGGGCATCTTCCACTCATCAATAGACGTCTAAGCGGTATATTAGTGAAAATAAATATCTCTATGTCAGATGTAAACCAGCCAAGGAATGAACTGAATAGATATATTGACGATTGTATTTGAAATAACGACACGGTGACAAATTCCGAAAATTTACGACGAGAGCATTCTTTAAAAATTCATTTTGGTATTCTGTTTTAATTATCTTGTGGATTTGAGACAGCTGGTCTGCTTCGCAAGATTTAGTGTACCAGTGCGTTGGTCTGTCATTGGAATATCTGCTCGTTGTGAATTAGGTCAATGCGCTGAGGTAATACGCTCTTGTTTAACTACGCACACGAATGCACTTTTAGTTGAATGAATTATGTATCATCCAGACTAATCGGTTTATTGGAAAGACATCTAACCTTGAGCCAATAGTAAGAAACAAGAGCCATGGACTCTTTTAAGTAGTCGCCAGTTTGCTGGGTTTTTTTTAATTCAGCAATTTATTACACAGCAAATAGATCAAGCTTATGATCTCCTGTCCTTGATATTCGTACAAAAACTAAGCTTTCAAAGATTTTTTTTCGTTCTACCTCGATTCAACTCTGCCAATACCTATATACACGCCGATATCCAAATGCTGATTGTGAAACCCCAGAACAAGTAATAATTAACCGGTAACAGCACACAACTGCATGAATCTTGATGATGGTTGACAGGAATCAGCTCTATATAGTTGTGCTTTGATTTGAATATCAATGAGATCATATGCCATTACTTAAATCTGGAATATTCTATCAAATACTCAAAAAGGCAACTTATGTACAAGAAAATGCTGAATGAATGCAAATCATCAAACCGTGGTTAAAAATCAGTATTCAATGATTGGCATCATATATTCCTTAATCTGCAAATTACCCATTACAATGTATCAACTCTTCAGTTGTATCTATTTCAATGGTTTTGTGAAATTTAGAGAATCTTTGAATCAATTAGTATATGTCAGCTCCAAAGAACGGCAACATCACAACAGGAGTCAAAATAAAAACGGTTACTTTGATTATTATTTCAGATGTTCCTCCTTCTGACCTGTTTGTTTAATGGCGCCATTCTCCAGCTGGCTGTAGTTCTGGCATCAGATATGTGTGCTGCTCCTCCACCCTGCACCTGCTCTGGTACAAAGATCCACTGTAACAGCACAGGGCTGACAGATATTCCTATATTTCAGAAAACACCTACAACCTACACTGCAGTCAACCTGTCTTACAACCGTATAACACGACTGGAGAAAGGAGTCTTCTCAAGTTTGTCCACATACTTAAAACTTGCCTTGCTTCTAGACAACAATAAACTGAACTATATAGCCGATGGGGCATTCAATGGCTTGGAGGATACGGCGCTGAATCTGTCTTTGGGAAATAACAACCTAACCACACTCCCGAAAGCTTTGACTCGCCTCAACAATTTAATTGTACTACAGATCAACAGACTAGAGTCACTTGATTCTGATGTTATGGCTTCTATAGGTAAAACACTGGAGTATTTGGACATCGGAATGCATTGGATGACAGACTGGCCCCAGGAGATGAAATATTTGTCAAAATTGAAGTCGTTAAACATCAGAGGTATGAGTGTTTCACACTTTCCAGACACGGCATTCAGAAATTTTGAAAACTCGTTGGTGAATCTCAATATATCTTCCGCTGTACTGAACCACTCACCTGATGCCATTTGTTCACTCCATCACCTGCAATCGCTAGGGCTATATTATAACGAGATATCTAATGAGAAACTGATGCCTAACTGTTTGATGGAAACTGTCAAGTCTTTAGAGATGAAGGGCTACAGTCTGCTCCCATATGACATGTCCAAAGTCTGGACTACTTTTCCAAACTTGACCCATTTTCATATGGATGACCTAGTCATCTCAGAGCACTACGATTACATGCCTATCATTGGATGAAATTTGTATTCATATAATTGACATGACTGTTCTCTTAGCTGATCATTACTGTAATCAAATGAGTTTGTTAGTTTGCTTCTCTGACTTATGACATTCTGATTGAAATTGCAGTTTAAGGGCCGCTTCCCGTACGGATTTCGCAGCCCATCAACTCAATGTTTTATTTTAATTACACGTTACATTTCTTGGTTTGTTAAAGATGTTTACAAGCCCTGTATAATCGAATAAACAAATAAATAAGTAAGTAAATATATAAATAAATAAATAAGTAAATAATAATAAATGGGCGGATGGAGATATAAATAGAATAGAAGAATTGTCTATGTACAGGTTCATCGCTTGGTTTTTGATTAGGTTATATTGGTAAGTATGTGTTCATTGTATATTGTAGTCGCGTGGGTGATTCCTTTGTCTTTGTACCCCTCTGTATACACAACGCCGTCCAGAAAAAAACTTGGAGAACCATAGGCGGGTTATTCGAAACACGTGTTATTATTTATTTACTTCGTCTGAGCAGATGTCACACTGGGGAAGCACCTGGCATCACGGTATTCGATAATGTTGTATAATTAATCGGGATAAACACCGAAATGGGATGAGTAAGACTTTGCAGACATTTTTTTCAAGCCTTCTGCTAGGGTGTTCGAAATATATAATTGGTTCACAATTATTGTAACAATCAGAAGCATTTTGATTTCAGGCTGCATTCGCTTGTCGATTTCTGCAATATAATGTGAGATCCTCTGAATGATGAAAGCTGTATATCCAGCGATAAGATTTTGAATAAAGCCATCAATTTGGTGCCCACTAATAAACATTTCTCGGTTGATTTTTGTGTTAGCGTACTGTTGTTTTGCTGTCGGTCCAATTGTTTTAGTGTTATATTGTTGTGCTGATAAAATCATTCGATATTCTTCCAAACTCAACTAATGTGTGATGGAATTTGTTCCTTATGGTCTGCCAGATTGAGACATTGTCAGCTCGACTTTCAGTTATTAGACTGAACGATTTCGTCATTTATTACATGACTGTGTTTTCTGACCAAAGATGCCAAAAGTCATGTCACGTTCACGTCACGGTACGTTACGCGGTGACGTTCTTGCGTCGTCGTTGTACTCCAGTAGGCAAAGTAATTGGACACATTTCCAGGTCAGCAAAATTCAGTGTGTTTGATTTAGATTATCATTTAGCTGGATAACTTGCTGACTTTCTGAATGCCCGAGTCCATGCTAAATTGTATTTACTGCATCATTTTCTGCCTGCGTAACAATTTGTTCACAGTATTTTGCTATTTTTTGTCATTTGTGCAATCGAATGGCCACGACAACGGTAACAGGTCACAACTAATGTGCCATTATATAGTTTCATGAGCAAAATCAGTATCAATTTACTGGATCCTCTGGCAAGTTCAAGTTTATACTTGGTTTAAGAACGCACAAGACAAAGCCTACAATAGCCTGTCTGAGCTCAACAATGCGTCTAGACGTGACCCTTTTCAGCTGCACAAAAGCCTCAGACCCAAGTTCACTGCAAACATTCTGTCCAGCTTAGTATACAGCAAACGCCAATCGGAAGACATTCTGCCGACAAGATTATTCCCAGACGCGTCTTTGAAATGTCGGCTTCCATAACACCGGTACCAGGCCAGATCAAGCGAATAGATCTCCAACCTTGAGTTGTACAAGCAACGAACAGATCATTCGTTACATTTTGTATGCAGGATTTGTTGATGCATATGCATATGACTTCATGCCAGTACGTCGGCATATTTTCCCACTACTTTTGTTACGATACGATTAATAATAGATGTTCTCACGTTTGGAGGTATGCCGATTTTTTCTATGTCCGATGCTTCCTCTACTAACCAATAGGGGAGATTGGGGCAGGGGAGACTTGGGAAACCCCTTATGTAATACCCTTAATTGTGGAAGCCAATGTAGACTGAACTTACATGTGCGGTTTGGTTGACATACCGCCTCCGACATTTACTATTCTGGTGTTTCCTGGAATCATTGAAGTGAGGAAATCTTTCTTTTCATGTTTTTTAACTTGAAAAGCTAGATTTTGGAAGCCACGCCGGGGCAATATAAGGTATATGGTAACATATATGCCACACTGTGGCATTGCATGGGTATTCTTCCCACGTTGGTGCATGGCAAGCATTAATTTGCCAACTAAATACTTTGGACAGAATGTGAAATAATGTGAAATAACGTCACCGAAATAGTGTCACACGTCTCCCCACTCTCCCCTATGGTGTTCAACATTGCTAAGGTTTTGGAATCCCTGATAACCACTTGTGGGTGTATTTTATTCTATTTTACTGTGTCACATATAAGTAATAATACAAGTTTGTATATATTTCGTTGAATAACAAGTGAGAATGACTACATTGTAGTCAAAACCTGCGGCTGTGGCAGTAATACAGTAAAAGACATATCAGAGGAAGGAGTGGACTTCATTCGGCCACGTACGTTAGAAAATAAAAGATGAGCTTAGTTGCATCCGAATATTAGGATTATCAAAAACGGAAACCTGTATCAATATTTGTTGTAGAAATACAGCGCCATCTCTCAGCGTTTTCATGCCAATGGAGGTAATGTTCAACTCCTAACTCACAATTATAGGAATTGCGTCATAGTTCTGATACCATAAAGATACTTATCCCGCTCAAAAATCCGACAGGTACGTTAATAATTAGATTGAAATTAAATCTATCACATTGAAATTAGTGACCAATCTTTTATTGGATTGGAAATATTCAATCTAATAGATTGAGAACGATCAAATGAATCTGTTGTAGACAGAAAATTCAATGTACTAGATTGAAATTTTCAATGTAATAGATGGAATATTCAATCGAATAGATTCGTCACTAATTCCAATCGGATAGATTGAATTTTCAATCTAATTATTTCAGAGAGTGCCGTCTATGCCGTCTATACTGAATTGACAGTCGAAGTCGCAATGATCGCTTTAGCAATGTCTTGGTCCAAGTATCGTGTATGCCAAATTGCATTCGATTCAGCCGTTGACTTGTGCAAATCAAAAAAGGCTTTCAAATATGTGGAAAGCCCAACCAATTTCAAGGATTTGGTCAGTGCGCCAAAATCTATGCGCTTCAGTCTCCCTTCTCGCTTACTTTGCCGAGGAAAATGGAAAATTTATATTTCCTTCAAATGTAATTTTCGAAGAATTTAGTATCAGGTCTAGCAGTTTGAGCTGTGAAACTATGGAATGGGGTGAAGGCTTTATCGAACTGTCCGAAGAGGCATAATGACACTTTTCACTATTCGCATTTAGGCCGGGTACAGTCTTGATATTCTATTAGAAACATTAAGTAAGTTCTGAGTTTACATGTGTTATCATCTACAAACTAAATACCTTGACTCTCTCAGTTTCCATGCATCAAGTCAATACCAAGACATGTTTTGCTCCTTCTATGTAACTCATTAACTATTTAATTCTTAGGCTATATCATCTCATCTAACATGTTCGGCCAAGTCTTTTCGAAGGTTGCTAATTATATTAATTTCTTTGTCTAAAAATCAAATTCCGCGAATAAGAAACTTTTCTAGTCAGTATCTATAGATATCTCCTTATATTCATTGCGAGAATATGTTCGCCACTTGAGTTAAGTCATTTCGAAACTAAGTGATTCGAGTGCGAGATTTCAGGGCTAGTGCGCTAAACAAGGTCTGTGTGTAAGAGAAAGATATCGAAGTGATCACCGTTCTCGTCATTATCTCTTGGTACATCAAATCATTGCATTCACGAAAATGACTGCCAAGTTAAAGTCAATATGAATGGTATTTAAGTATCAAAATCCAACCCCGCCAGGAAATCAAGGACGCGGTCAAATAGATCGCTTTTATGATAAATATCTGCTAATATATGACGTAATTCCATTCGTCAGACTGATTAACAAAGTAACGTAAATTGTGATGTGTAGAACCAGTAAATTCTAGCAGAAATAGGCCCTGACTTGACAGAATGATGTAAAATGCAATATGTTTCTGCCCATTGTCTGCTGAATACACATAATTATTGAATTCACGGGACTATAATGCTAATCTAAAGGGATTCTGAGTGCCAAAGAGGACGGGAAATTCAATACCAGTGGAGCAAGGCCCTGGCTTGCGAAAATGAGGATAGCGAGGATGTGTCCCGATTTGGATGAAGGAAAATCATTTAAACTATCTATGTGCCAAATTTCAGGTTTGTACCCAAAAGTGCACAATATAACTGAACAACTTTGATGTGTTGTTCGCGCACAGGATTGTCTGACTCATCTTCTAACAGACGTAGGTGAGAAGCCTGTGCTAAAACAATTGACCAACTCTGTATCAAATTGACATGCCAGTTGCGCACATTGCGTTACCGATTAGCCTTCATTGTGATATTCTCAGAAATATTATGAACCGGCATAGCTCAGAGGGTAAGTGCAACTCCACGGATTAGAGGGGTCGTGGGTTCGATTCTAGTTGACGGTTAAATTATTATTTCTCTTTCGTGAGCATTACATACCAAATTATCATTTCTGTATTATAAATCCAGTTGCGCATAAAGTCAGTTTTTAGTATTATCAATGAGTTGGCATAGCTACATGTACAACGGTAAGTGCCATACCAGGGATTGGAGGGTCATCGTTTCGATTCCCACAGAGGGTTAAATTATTCTTCCTTTCAAAATATTTATTTTGATTGTCATTTCTATAAGTCAAACAGCTTTATTGGGCGAAAGTTTTTTTCACGTTACTTATGAGACGTAATTGTTGCGTTTGTTTTTATGATGAATGATCTATAATTTGATACCAAGTAGTAATCATTATTAATCATGATGACAATGCGTTACTTGTCGACTTGTCTAAATTATCCTGATTGGATGGATAAAATGATTACAGAAGCAGTTAACTTATATTTCTGCTTACTAAGACAGTCGACTATGACTGTATGCAGATTAGTTTAACCACTGTCAAGGTTACGGTTCATCTTCCTTGGTATATAAGCAATTCAAGGACCTTAAAACGCATATACATACTGTTCAGTGAAAATGGTAATAGCTGAAGGCAATGACTGATGTATTGATCGTCAGTTTGTAATCGACTGAACGGCAGCTAAAAATAGTTTACTATGTCTTGACTTAAGAGAATTGACGTCTGATCAGAAATTCATTCCACCAAATATCTCAGAGAAGTTGCAAATGAATTGCCAAGTGCAGGGTTGTCATGTGAGATCGGAAATTGAGAAGTGTGGCAGAGATCACACTCTTAAGAAGTCAGAAGAAGGACAACGCGAGCCTCTCGTAGACCTGCGTGTCGCAGGTAAAAAGTTGGGTTATACCAGAAGCAAATGGACTGTAGAAGCATTTTGCTGAGAAGCATCAGGAACTTGATAATGTTGCATCTAGTACTGTAATTGCACTTGTCTTTTATTGCACGAATGTAAGCGTCCTGCCTGTGTCTTGTGTGCTGTCCTCGGTGTTTTTAGGGCGGTCGGCGGGTATCTGGTTCCATGTTGAGATTTGCTTCTTCGATGCAACAGGGACGCAACTTGGCTGGGTGATGCTTAGTTGGTTTGTCGCGATATGACTGAAATATTGTTGAAAGCGACGTTAAATCGTATTCACTCACTCACTCACTCACTAGAAATCTGCATCCTTACCTCAGACTAGTTAGAATGCATTGACCACCGCCTCCCAGCTTATAACACATGATGTGACGTTGTTGCGTAGTAAGATTGATATGTGTCATGTTCGCTCAGATTCAAATAAAAAAGGAAGTGTTGCATCACTGGAGAAGTGCTGGTGCTGGAATTTGAATAATCAGCAAATGTAACGTGAATAATTTGTTACACTCATGATCCCCCGTGTGGTGCCTTTGCATTTCGCCTTTTTTAGGAACTGTGCAAAAGTCTGGTGATGTAGGTTATTTGACGTGTTCCAGTGTCATCTAGCTATTCCAATCTAATGATACATACTTCCAGATCGTTAGCTTCTGGTTATACATATATACCATTATTACCCAACTGTCGTTTCTACAGATACACATGCAAAACTCCCTGGACCTGTGTCGGTTTATTTGTTTCGGAAGATATTAGCAATGTAAATATTATTTCGATATATGATTGAAAGTAAAATCCATTGAGTATGCGAGTCCATAAAGATAGTGACAAACGACGATTTGGCTGTGCGAATGTTAGAAACTGAAGTCTCCGTAACACTCAACCAGCGAGAGCGGAATGAGATTTATGTCTGGAGGGCGAGTAAGCCAATACACCGTGACCATACAACGGGCTTATTTATTGAGATTACCCCCTGCAACAGTAATAAAGTTTAACAATAATAAATGTGATTAGTCTGACTAGTGGCAGCTGTGGATTGTCGATCTTGCTTTCGGCGTGTTGCAATGAAGACTACAAAATTTCCAAATGTCTAGTACTGGAAATTCGTATTGTCAATACCAAATCAAGGGTATCAGGCTAATTTTTTAATCCTGTTTACAAATGTTTAAACATCCGAAACAAACAACATTAAAAAGTGAATAGCCATTGAAATGACTTTTGTTGGGCGTTCGGGCTGTATCCATTTGAAGTCGGTGAATGTAGCAACTCCATCCACTTTGTAAACAGAATATTCACAGACAATTTTCTGTAGAGAACTCCTTGTACGGATGCGTAGCTAAGAATACCCTTAAGTCCTGAACTTACAACGGGCATTCATTCATCACTAATAGTCAAGACTCCGTACAGAAGCCCCAACGGATAAGCAATAACTTTGTTCATGTTGTTCTCCTTAATTTCAGCTATACTTGACATAAGTAGTATATAACATCCCGATTGTCTCACGAAAGAGAAATAATAATTTAACCGTCAAATAGAATCGAACCCACGACCCCTCCAATCCGTGGAGTTGCACTTACCCTCTGAGCTATGCCGGTTCATAATATTCCTGAGAATATCACAATGAAGGCTAATCGGTAACGCAATGTGCGCAACTGGCATGTCAGTGGAGGTCACGTGGAGGTTATACAGCCAATCAGAAGCGAGTATTTTGACCTCGGCTGGGAAGGCAAGGTCACATGACTTTTGACCTCTGGGAAGGCAAGTTCACATGACTTTTGACCTCGAATTCCTCCGCGATGATGCGGTCTGGCGGTGATGCGGTCAAAAAGCCGCCGCGGACAGAAAGTAGTCTCAAATACGTGAGAATCATCTGGAATGTTCGGCAATCCGGCCGCACGCAGCGTGCGGGTCATCCGGTCGCACGCGGGTTACCCAGCAGGAAAAAAAAAGCTTCAGCAAAACACACCCATAGCGGTTCCCCCCAGCGTGGATGTGCTGTGATGGAGGGACTATGTCTTCGCTGTATATGATCAAAACATGCACTGCCACAAACTGTTTCTGCCCGAATGTAGATGATTCCGTTTTTTACAGAAACATCCCAGCCACGGGAAATGGCCTGATCTGATAGCCAGGTATAGTAAATTTTATGTTCTGTGGCAGAGTGTATTTCCCCGATTTTGAGTGTGCGCTTTTTGAGCAGTTCACCGTACTCACGTTTTGCAAAGCCACAGTATATAGTCCAGGAGCCAGGGCCGGCTCAAAATGGTTTCGTGCAACACCCACTACACAGTTGGTTTGTCACTTCAGGCTGCTTGGGTGATGTTTCTGGAACATTTCTGGCCCTGATGTACAGTTGATTTTTGGCACCAACAATAAATGGCGGCATATTTTCTATCAGGGGGAGTGGCGTATGGCGCACAAATCTGTAAAATCTGCAGAATTGGTTTTCTCAGCTTCTACAGCCACTATTCCTCGCCAGTTATTATTGACAGGCGACAGGTCTTTGCATTGCTGCTTAGCAAGTTCAATTTTATCTATATATAATGCTGTCATGAAATAAAACACAAAATTGAATGAATGTTGTTTTTGTTTTCTGTTCAGAATGTAATTGTCCAATAATGTCTTTGAATGGACCATCTGGTTGCCGATGCAGTTAGAGCAGTTAATGTCATCTATCTACTATTAAAAAAGCAAATAGAGTTGACATTCCTCGAGTTAAACCAAAAATGAGGGCATTTACCTTCCCCTACCCCCAAGTCACAAAAGTCCAGTAATCTCACGAAAACTACCTCTCAAGGTCATCTGTCTACATATAATAATTAGTCATACACTCAATAATGATACAGTGATGATAATTGCTCGACAATGTCTGTCTGGAATACTAAACAGTCGTTTCTAAGGAGTTTAATCAGTCTGCCTATAAACTATCCAGTTCGAATGGAGCTAAATCACCAAGATATCATTAGTCATCATCACCATCGTCATCATCATCGTCTTCCGTGTGGCTTGATTGAACTTTGTTTGGTTTTCTGCATGTCTCGCCTCCCATGCAATTGCGAGCTTCTGTGCTTGGCATCTCGTTGCTGTTGCACGTACATATGTGGCTGCGTTGGCATGCAGATGCCTTACCCCTACATGCTGTCAGCCCAACCAATCCAACTGGAGCAGGGTCTTTAGACATTAGGGTGGGTTGAAGAGTTTCATCCTTGGTGGCCCATCCACTACCATCTGACTCTGGTCACCCAATGGTTGGCGAGCAGTGACGCCTTCCAGGTATAGGACTGGTAACTAGCTCGATGGATGTGCCGCCGGGTGCTGTCAGAAGTTGGCGGGATGCATTCACTCTTCTGCATTTTCTGGCAGAACATCCAATATCTGACTTCGTCTGCTGTGTCACCAGACCTCCGAGCATACAAACCGCTCGCTTCCAAGGACGGTGTCATCTGTCGGTGGGATGATATCTCCCAGTTGAGACACTCGCTTGTGTAGGTCTTCATCTTTCTGGAGTTTCCTCAAGGCAGTTTTCTTCCATCCTTGCATGCTCTTACAGAATGTGATTTGACGACTGCCTTAGCGGCATCGGGAAGAAAACTGCCTTGAGGAAACTCCAGAAAGATGGAGACCTACAAAAGCAAGTGTCCCAGCTAGGAGATATCATCCCTCCGACAGAGGACACCATCCTACATGCGAGCGGTTTGTATGCTCCCTCTACACAACAGCTCGGGGAGCTGGTGACACAGCAGACGAAGTCAGATATTGGATGTTGGATATTGGATTGGACTACCAGTCCTTTATCTGGAAAGCGTCACTGCTCGCCAGCCAAGGGTTATCAGAGCCAGATGGTAAAGGATGGACCACCAATGATGGAACTCTCCAACCCACCCTAATGTCTAAAGACCCTGCTCCAGTTGGATTGGTTGAGCTGACAGCATGTAGGGGTAAGGCATCTGCATACCAACGCTGCCACATATGTGCCTGCAAAAGCAACGAGATGCCATGCACAGAAGCCTGCAATTGCATGGGAGGCGAGTCATGCAGAAACACAAACAAAGTTCAGTCAATCGACACGGAAGACGATGATAATGATGATGATTAATGATATCTTGGTAATTTCGCTCCATTCGAACCGGATAGTTTATAGGCAGACTGATTAAACTTCTTAGAAACGAATGTTTATTGTTAATAGATCTACACAGACATTGTAAAAACATTGTCATCACTGTATTAATATTGAGTGTATGCCTGTAATTATTATATGTATAGAGATGACCTTGAGAGGTAGTTTTCGTGAGATTACTGGACTTTTTGTGACTTGGGGGTAGGAGAAGCTAAATGCCCTTATTTTTGGTTTAACTCGAGGAATGTCAACCCTGTTTGTGTTTTTGAATAGTAGATGGATGACATTAACTGCCCTAACTGCATTGGCAACCTGGTGGCCCATTCAAAGACATTATTGCACAATTACATTCGAAACAGAGAACAAAAACAACATTCCATGCAATTTTGTGTTCTATTTCATGACATAGCATTCTGTGCAGATAACATTGAACTTGCTAAGCAGCAATGCAAAGACCTGTCGCCTGTCAATAATAACTGGCGAGAAATCGTGGCTGTAGGAGCTGAGAAAAACAATTCTGCAGATTTTACACATTTGTGCTTCATACGCCACCCCCTTGATAGAAAATAGGCCGCCATTTATTGTTGCTGCCAAAAATCAACTGTACATCAGGGTTAGGAATGTTCCAGAGACATCCCCCAAGCAGCCTGAAGTGACAAACCAACTGTGTAGTGGGTGTTGCACCAAACCATTTTCTAGGCCTCTTCTGAAAATTGGCTCCAGGACTAATAACATGATTTAAGAATATCGCCCGTCTATCAGACGGTAGTATATATGGAACTGAGGATGGTTTACCAGTCATATTATTTTTGTCTTCATTCAGCGCATCAGTGAAGGTGAAGTAATTTCTCCCCTATTCTCAAATGTAATCTGCTCTAATCAAATGCCACAGACCCCAGTTTTCGACATTTCGTCTAGATTAAAGAATTATGTAATCTCTGGTTCATTTTACTGTAAAATATCGATGAATCTGTTGACTGACATGTCCTATAACAGACTGACATGTCCTATAACAGACATTCTTCATCCGTGATGAAAACACGAACAAACCCATCTATGTAATAAGTTAACGTTGTTGTTGTTGTCTATTTCTAGGTTTGTAGTTTGTCCTGGCTTGTTCACAAGACGTTTTTCATCACTCTGAATGTATGACAACATGTTCTATATCTCCTATTACACATCAGTCGTGATCGATCGAACTATAGCCTTTAGTTGTCAAATCAAGAACCGAACAGGGGGGGAGGGGGTGGCCCTTGACAAATTTTGAAATTATTTTTTTCCCCATATTTTTCTGCATGCTTGGATGTCGCCATCTGCAAACAAGTCGCTCTGTCCATGAAGCTTTCATGTAGTTTTGGGAAATCTAAATTTTTCAAATAATCGAAAAATTGTACTATTCCAATGTTGTTTGTGGTTATTAAACAAAAGTCCTACAAGTCCTATCTTCTAAGAGATACTAGGTGTCCTGGAGATTTAAAAAACAACTCTTTCACATTTACGGAATAGCACGCGTCATTATTTTTTTTATGCAGTGCCTTTTCAACGCTTATTTAATCATAATCGTATCGTACCATTTAGTACCATATCATACCATGTTTTTCATCACTAAAATGACATAATTTTCCTTCGAAATACCAGTTGACTGTACAGAATATGCTGAATATGCAGAGAGAGAGAGAGAGAGTGTAGGTTATAATTGTATGGCTCCTAATTCTGTAGAATTAACATTTGTGTCAAAATTGCCTATACATATATTCAACATCATTCTATAATTCTTTAATTCGCCATTCTGTAAGCCACCATTATTATTCAGATCACCATTATATAACTCACCATTATTCTATAATTCACCATTATTCTACTTTGTGCATGAATTCTTTGCATATCCCTGTACATTTACTATGTGCCTATACATGAACACAGTATCCTGATAATATATATATCACGGTGATGTAGCGTTAGTCAGATTTTCACTTCACACATTTACCGTTGTGAATTGTTGATTAATTCTTAATTGTAAGAAATTACATGTAACTTGTCAGTATTTATATTCTTATTTTAGTCTTTCTCACTGATACCAATGATTACATTAATACCAAGAACGATATTATCGGTCTGACACTTATATGGAGCCGTATTCAAGGTAATCGACACAATCGTTGGATATAAATATTATAGAACACCTGTCCTGTATTATACTATATCTGTCCTGTATTATAAATATCAGTCCAGTATTATACCTTGTCTGTGGTGTATTATACGAAAATGTCCATGGGCCTGTACATGTAATCTGTCCTGTCCTACAATATCTGTCATGTGTTCACCATATCTGTC
This sequence comes from Hanleya hanleyi, assembly GCA_036873755.1. Lineage (NCBI taxonomy): Eukaryota > Metazoa > Mollusca > Polyplacophora > Lepidopleurida > Hanleyidae > Hanleya > Hanleya hanleyi. The sequence continues at coordinate 25,130 of JAVTVY010012641.1, forward strand.
CTGTGTTTACCATATCTGTCCTGTGTTTACCATATCTGTCCTGTGTTTACCATATTTGTCCTGTGTTATACCATATCTGTGCTGTATTATACAAACATGTCCATGGGCCTGTACATGTAATCTATCCATGTTGCTTGTACATGTATATACACTCTGTCCATGTCGCTATATATCTGAAATATTGCGGAATGCGACGTTAAACCTTTTCTCCCTCGCCATGTACATGCACTCTGTCCATGCAAACGTACATATACCTTGTGCATGTTCATATTCATGTACTCTGTCCATGTACATGTACTATGAACACAGTACCCTGATAATATATATCACCCAACGCCAAGCTCAACGCCCCAGTGGTGAATTAACCCAAAAGCTCTCATTTTTCTAGACACCGATACATCGAAATGCAGTGACGACCGTCAACGCCCGCCGTTACGCCATGATATACACAGATGAGAGAAAAACTACAACAACAAGGATGAGAGAACAACAACAAGAAGTTTTTTTCATATAGATTATTCTCCCCAATGTTACATCATACCCACGCTGGGGGAGCCGCGTTGGGTATGTTTACAACTCAAGAAGACGGCTCGGAGGCCACCATTTGGCGCTGCATCTACGCGTTCTTGTCCGTTAGATGTATTAGCGGCTGTATTCAGAAACCGCCGTTTCAGAAAGTTCCATCCTTTTGTTCTAGTTCTCGTCGGGCAGGCCTGGATATTGTTCAGGCAGCATGCCCTGAAACAGTTGTTTGTGCATTCTGATGGCATTTTCCAGGGCTTCGGTAAGTGGTAACCCCATATCCTCTTCCAAGTGACGCTTGGCCTTCATAATAGACCTGTGCGTGAGGCCGCCTTTCATTTCAATGAGCAGCAGGCTATACCGTTTATAGATGGCCATGGCTGTTTTCCTGATGCAGGGACGCACTTCGGTGTATGCCTCTTGTAAGTTATCCTGTCCGCCGTCTTCGATTACCGCAGCATAACTACGAATAGCTTCATCCACAATACTATCCCAGAAGGTAGGTTTTGCCTCACTTTCCTGGGATGTAGGCTGACTATCTGAGCTCTCCATATCAGTAGATAGACTCTCGGATTCGATATCAGTCAATACACTGTCATGAATCAGTCTCTGTATCAGCATCCTCCTCTACGGACTCCTCGGAGTCTTCAATCCCATGTATATTTTTCTGGTGTCGCATGATATCGTAATGTCTGGTGAACGTGCGTTCGCACTCAGAACTTGTATAAGCCATGTTGACGGTTGAACGTCGACTGAGCGTGTTTTGAGAATACACAGAATAACGCCTGTCAACGCCAAGCTTAACGCTTCAACGCCCTGGTGAATTAGCTCAGAGGCTCTGATTTTTCTAGACACCAATACATCGAAATGCAGTAACGCCCGTCAACGCCCGTCGTTACCCCTTAACGCCTGTCTTAACACCTTACCGCCCGTTTCAACGCCCGTCTCCATACCTATCTCAACGCGTTATGCATTGTCGATCATCACTACACGTTGATGTTGGTGGTTGAAGAAGATAATTTGCCGTCTCCAGCTGGGTCTCCATCAAGGTTTGAAATGCCTCATGCAAGGTCAGATTCTGGGCACGGGTATCCTCTTTGGATACTATCTGTTTCTTATGCAGCAGAAGACATACGCGTGTCACCCATTGGATGTCATCTATGAGCGTGTTAAGATGAGAACGCATGTGTTGGTCATTGATCCCACCTTGCGCTCTATCAATAATAGCATCGACATTAGCTTGAAGTAACGCTTCGGCTAGAATATCGTCGTTGTCGGGTTCAAAGTTTACATCAGGCAACGTGGACTCTGCAGTGCTCATGGTGAAATACAGAAGATGGTGCCGTGTGGTCTACTTATAGTGGGACGCTTTTGATATTAAAGATGCGTTCGAACAAATGTTTCTTTTGTGCTATTGCTCTGACATACGCCGCTTTCCAGTTCATGCCCGAGGTTTTCAACATCGACGCTGTTCTTTCGATTTCCATATGGACCGGGTCCTTGTCCACCAATTTTATATGGGTCAGAAAGTCGGCAAACTGCTGACGTAAAACCCGTCGTAGTCTGGGTGCCAGTGTGTTATGGGCTAACATTGCGGCTTCCTCATTCGAATATCCTTTGCGGTGAAACTTGTTTTCTGTGGCCGCCAACGTCTCGCCCATTTCGGCGTCCATACTTTCTTTGAACAAATCCTTCCATAGCCCCGAGTTCACATTGTGTTCATTCCCTTGTACGGCTAGGTCCTTCACGGTTGGGTGATATTCCGGGACTAATGGTATGAAGAGGATCTGCTGTACGGGGGCGGGTTGCTGCTCTGCCAGATGTGGACTCGGTGGATGGTGTAGGGGCTGTGGTGATGCCGGGTACCAGGTGGGTCGTCAGCCGACGATCTTCGGGGGTATGGGCTTTTAAATCTACGAACAGATAGCCGTACGGACGAGTTGTCGCTTCTTGAAACGCCTGCATGAAATGGCCGATGTTCTGAGCATAAATTCGTCTACCAAACACACGGATTTGTGATCTGTCGATGGGGTTGGAGAACAAGACAAAGTATTGGCAGTTCAAGGCAATATCTCTGGAGGCCTTCCCTTGAGGAAAGAGATTCTGAGTCAAATAGATGACGGACAGATTGCGATGATGGGACTCTTTAGTAAACAAGTCGACGATTTTCGAATTGTCCTTGGCCGCACTCATCAGATCATCGAGCACTACCACGTTGGTCTGCTCGGGGTCGAATTAATATGGTTCGTCTATGTGGCGGGGAATTCCTGGGACGAAACTCACATTCTGTAACGTTGTAGTTTCGTAGGCGGGCTGCCATTGGATATAATACCAAACAACACGTGTAAAACGGATGGGCCCTTCCTTTAAGAACTTCATCACCCAGGACGTCTTTCCACACCCCGTAGGGCCGCTCGCCGTCATCGTATAGGGCTGTTCTACTCTACTTGGTGAACCTATAGCGGGACTCGATGGTGTCTCTTGTCTATGCATTAGACGCATATGTCTGAGCATATTGTCGCGACGAGAGTGTGTCTTCTGACAGAACGGACATGTACTCGACATGGTACCTGGTCAGAGGATGGCTACAGACTTAGGCTAATGGTGTACAAACGACCTTATATTACAACACATATAAGGGATGTGGGAAGAGGTGCCGACATACTGACAGTCACATGGCTTCACAGTATAGTCTTCTGGTTAACCTATTATAAAACACATACCAAGAATCTAACGATTCGTGATATGTGTTGTATCTCAGGTATCACAACTCACTCACTACCTCACTCACTCACTCACTTACCATCGTTAGTGCGTCCATGCTTAAGACGGCCGTTGTGAACGCCTCACGGGCGTTGGGCATGCCTCACTCACTCACTCACTCACTCACTCATGGGCATGCCCCACTCACTCACTCACTCACTCACTCACTCACTCCCTCACTCATTCATGGGCATGCCTCACTCACTCACTCATCGCATGTTCCACGGTCCTCCGATGTAACAACCCAGATGTTGAAGAGGACCCGGCTGTTGAAAAGGTCCCGGATGTTGAAAAGGTCCCGGATGTTGAGAAGGCCCCGGATGTTGAAGGTCAGTACAAATCATCAGCGCATAGTATGGTGGATCGACCCCCGTATTTGGGAGTACTAAACCGCGGAAGCGTTTTCCCTGTATCGCCGCGTCCCGCGTAGGCGTGCGGCCGGATAACCCGCGTGCGGCCGGATGGCCCGCGCGCTGCGTGCGGCCGGATTGCCGAACATTCCAGATGATTCTCACGTATTTGGGACTACTTTCTGTCCGCGGAGGCTTTTTTGACAGCATCACCGCCAGACCGCATCACCGCTGAGGAATTCGAGGTCAAAAGCCATGTGACCTTGCCTTCCCAGAGGTCAAAAGTCATGTGACCTTGCCTTCCCATCCGAGGTCAAAATACTCGCTTCTGCTTGGCTGTGTGACCTCCACAGGACCTCCACAGAGGTCAGAGGTCAATGAGAGTCAATCGGGATGTTATATACTACTGGCATATTTTAGTTATGGTGGTGGTATTATGTATTCACTTGACAAAAGTTGTTGAATCTCAGTGGTCAATTGATTTAATGTTCTCAGAGATAAATGATACAGCACACTACGCAATGTGTGTATCCTGTGGGGTGTTTTATTTAAAACCACTAAATATTCCGCAGTGATCCTGAATTGTCAATCCATTAAACTGTCTATGACCATGGCTGCAGCTCACGCGTTCGTGATAGGTCGGTTGTATTCGGAGTTTCCGATTGACTGTTGACGTGAACACTGAACCAAGTTCTAGCATCAAGAATAATTTCCCATGTCGAATGTTTCTATCAATATAGGTTAGGATTACAAGCGTCTGGTCCGTCATTCATAATTCAGCCGTCGTCCATTAGAGAATATCCGCGTCCATAATCCAAAGACCTATTCCATATTCCATATAACAGTATTAGCACCGAATTCAAAAAGACACTCAGAGTATACATAAACATAGGCTTGTTTCCTGCAAGAGAGAAGCAGGCAACAGTTTTCATTGATTTCGGCAAGACATCATGATGTTCCAAAAATATCAAATCCGTATCGCTGATCAGTATTCTTAATCCATAATATTCGTTGTAAAGTCGTCATCTAAAGAATGATGTATCTCAGTCACGCTTTGATTGCGGCTTGTTCATATGAGTACCATGATGATCTTAAAGTACATGAGTTCAATACGGCCCCTAGCCCCGGGTTAAGCGGAATTAGACACAAGTTACGAAACGTAACGCCATAGATCTTGCACGCTACGCTCGTATTTTGCTATCAGCATGCGATATGTATCGCCAAATTTGAGAAACTTTGAGTGGAGGCGCTTGGAGTCCACGAAAGATACTGTCTACAATTTGGATGCAAAAATTGTCCTAGCCATGGTCGAGGGCAGAAAATATTCACCTGTTAGCAACCGTTTTTCCGCACGGTTTGTATGCAACCATTCACCCTAGGACATAGTCTTACAAACATTTTGTTGACCACATTTCTTACAGGAAGCCAAGCATATGAATTAACAAAATAAGGTTTCCAATTAATGACGAACTGAATGTACTTGAAGTGTTGAAAAGAGTATCTGTGGGGCAACTTCTGTTTCCACATTTTGAAATCGTAAAATTATCACAATTCGAATGAGTGCAGCTCAAATGTGGCCAGCGTGACTTTAAAGGGGTGAAGTGTGTGTGGTTCGGGTGGGGAAGGTGTCCACATTGCCAATGTGGATGATCTCCCAATTATTCGAACACACATGTATATAATAAAGTTAAAAAATCCTACAAATAACACCAGGGGAGAACATTGCTCTCCTTCAAATTGTGCAAAATATTGTTTCAGTGCGATATTTTCATCGTGTACATGAATACTATTTTAGTCACTACGAATGAATATAACTTCATTAGGCCAGTCTTTGTTTCACACTAATTTTAGTAATCATATTTTCGAGCATGTCAGTGACACGCAGACGGACTATTACATTCCACGTGTATTAGACAACAGTTTCTACGCATTTATAGAATACTTCCAAATATTTTGTTGTGTTTGGACAGATATGGTCATCTGTCCATCACATGCAGTTTTAACCTTCGTCAAAAAGACTGGAAATGTCGGACACGGTTCTCCAGTTTGGCATATGTTGATGTCTATCCTGCCCCAGAACACGGAGATAATTGTAATGGTGTGATCAATGGAACATTCCAAGTTACCATGTTCTCCCTCACACAGGGTCAGTCTGTGTTCCACCTGATCAATGAGCGAAAACAGTACGTAAATTATGTCACTTACAACACACAATATAAAATACAACTGTGCAAAATTATAGCAAGTGTAGACCACATTATCGGTTTGAATATTTCTACATTTAGGCCAGCTTTTATGTTTTGTATCCCCAGGTAAATTATATTTACATACATATGCAATGATTTCTTGTATAAATTTATAAATGAATATATTCATTAGAAAGAGTAATGGTGTCTTGACACTTGGATTCTTAAAAGTGCTTGCGGAGATAAAAATATCAACCACCTGTACGTTGGAAATATCATTATAAACCGGAAGATAAACTTGCGATATTGAGAGGTCAACCATTACACATGTGCCATTATTTTATTTTTGGCTGCAATTAATTTTCGGCGAAGATACGAAAATTAAAGGCTAGCATATATAACCTGTTTCATTTCCAAATGTAGAAATGGTGGGAACCCAGTTTAGGGTCATATCACTACATAAAAACGTCATTTTAATTATATTTAATATACGGTCAGCATGTAAGGTGAATAAAATGGTTTTATTTCCAATTATTTGAACACTAAGTTTTACGCTTGCAATTATAAGTAACATTTGCATTCATTTGACGTATAAGTCGATGTGATCGGAGAGGTAGGGCTTGTTAGAATGTTTGTCGAAACTTAAATGTTATTCCGCCTAATCCAAATGTAATATATTTCCTGTGATTTGTTTATATGGTTTTTGGTGCAGGGATAACTAGCAAATAATTGTCATTCAGCTACATGTATCAGTGTTATCTTTGTTGATATTATTTCTATATCAAATTTTGATCATGCTGATCTGCTCTAAATCTGTTAAATGTTGCATAAATACATTTATGTTGCAAACTTCTATATTTAGTCTTTCTGTTGATTACTGTCCGTCGTTACGCCTTAACAGACCGGAGAGAGTACAACAACAACAACAAGGATGAGACATGAGAGAACAACAACAACAAGAAGTTTTTTCATATAGTTTACTCTCCCCAATGTTACATCGTACCCACGCTGGGGGAACCGCGTTGGGTATATTTACAATTCAAGAAGACTCTTGTCCAATCAGAGGCCACCATTTGCATCTGTCCTATTCGTTCCTGTCCGTTAGATGTATTCATGTCCAATCAGAAGTCTCCATTTCAGAAAGTTCCATCTTAGGTCATGTTCGCTTTGAACCGTTTATTCTAATCATCGTCGGGCAGCCCAGGATACCGTTGAGGCAACATATCCTCTGATAGTTGTTTGTGCATTCTGAGTATCTATCAGTGCATGGGTGAATACATTCACCCGATGGGAAGATTCCGTAATTTGGTCACGAAGAACGTAACATTGGTCACCCTCTCCACTGTCCACTTGGTGTTGGGGCGTTTTGGTGGGCCCATTCCAAGTGATCCACGGTGTCCAGTTTCTCCGGCATCGTCTCTAGCGACGCCCGGTTAATGATGGTAAACGGTTGGTCAAATACCCGGATGTTACTGCTCGGGTAAAAGTATCGGACTTGATCTGTCTCCTTATGCTGCAGTACATAACCAAACGCCAGATTTAATTTGAAGGACGTAGCTTGGTCATTGAAGATGGCTTCCACGTAGTTGTGTAGACGGGTGAGGTCAGTCAGTCGGAAATTGTAGATACCTTGAATAGGGCGATGACGGTGGAAACAGTGCCGTATCATGGGCCAATGGCGCTGATAGATGTCACTCACTGGATGGGCGTCCTGTAAGAGATCGCTGGGAACATCCACCGCATCTTCCAGAAAATGTTCGTTGTTGTCAGGCGTATGACTGGGAACAGTAATGCTAGGGACCGGCTGGATATCTAGGGTCTTCTAAACTCTGGGTATAGACGGGCTCTCCGTGATCGCATCACCAGTGGCATTCGTCTCCCCGGGCTCATCTTCACTAGGTCTGACCCTCATGGGTGCCTCTTTAGTGGAAAGTTGTCGCTCATGATGGACTATGAATCAAACGTTGGTGCTGTCTTAACTGACTGGGTCGTTTGAAGAGTTGACCACAACCGTTACATTGCTCCGTCGCGCCCTCGTGGAATGAGCGTTCGTGGCGCAGTAAATGATCCTCCCGATTGAATGACCGTGCGCAGGTTGTACAAGTATACCGAGCATCGTTGTAGGTGGAGGCCTCGTGGCGTCGTAAATTATCTAGACGAGTAAACAGCTTCTGGCAAGTTGTGCAAGAGAACATATCGGCTGTGGATCTGGAAATGATGAATGCCGTAAAAATTCCCACTTTTATACGTTTTTCCGTGACATTCGTGTCTTTTCGGCAACCTCCGTGTCTCTTCGGTCACCTCCGTGTCTTTTCGGTGACGTCCATGACTCTTCGGGCACCTCCGTGTCTCTTCGGTAACCTCCGTGACATCTTCGGTCATCTCCGTGTCTCTTCGGTCACCTCCGTACCGTCAACGATCAGCATGTAGACATATAGAGTATGTACGGCATGTTATGGTATTCATCGGTGCATGAGTGACGCATTCAGCCGATGGGGGTGGTCGGTCAGCTTGGTAACGAAAAACGTAACATTGATCACCCTCTCGACGGCCCATTGTGTGTTGGGGCGTTGTTGTTGGGGCCCATTCCAAGGGATCCACGGTGTCCAGTTTGTCCAGCATCGCCTCTAGCGACGCCCGATTAATGATGGTAAACGGTTGGTCAAATACCCGGATGTTATTGTTGGGGTAAGAATATCGGGCTTGGTCTGTGTCCTTATGCTGTAGCACATAACCAAACGCCAGATTCAACTTGAAGGCCGTAGTTTGATCGTTGAAGATGGCTTCCACGTAGCTGCGTAGACGGGCGAGGTCGGTCAGTCGGAAATTGTAGATATCTTAAATAGGGCGATGACGGTAGAAACAGTGCCGGATCATGGGCCAATGGCGCCGATAGATGTCACTCATTGGATGGTCTTCGTGTAACAGATCGCTAGGAACATTTATGGGTTCGTCCACGAAGTGTACTTAGCCCTCCACGTCGTACAAAATCTGGCCCAAGGTCTTGTCGTCGGAATTTGACTGTTGAATTAGGGCGACATCATGATCGGCCGTCGTGCGATGGGTGGGAGTTCCCCCTGTCTCGATATTGGTGCCTCCGGGCTCTTCTACCTGCGAACGTGGCTGTGGAACAGGGTGTCGTGTGCGTTGGTGTCGCAGCAACTGACTGGTCAGTTTGAAAAGCCGACCACATTCTTCGCATGGACGCTTGGATACTTCATGGCGTGCACGTGTGTGGCGCTGTAAATGATCCAGGCGCTGAAACGACAGTGTACACATCGTAAAGCTATACCGGGCGGTTCCTTCGTGCTTGGTAGCCTCATGGCGGCGCAAGTCGTGCAGACGAGTGAATGATTTCGAGCACGTAGTACAAGTGAACATCTTGGTGGTTGACAGAGTGTCTGATGAAACGGCCAGGCCGCTTCCCTTTTATAGCACGCTAGCTGGTATCATGTTCGGGCACCTCCGTGTCTCTTCGGTGATCTCCGTGACATCTTCGGTGACCTCCGCGTCTCTTCGGGCACCTCCGTGACACCTTCGGTGACCTCCGTGACATCTTCGGGCACCTCCGTGTCTCTTCGGTCACCTCCGTGTCTTTTCGGGAAGTGACCGAAGGGACTCGGAAATGAACGACATTGTGGGAAAAACCCCACAGACAGGTCAGTACATGTGCTATCATGTTCACACTCCGTCACCGAAAAGACACGGACTGAAGATGGCGGAGCTCGCCCGGTGGTGGTGCTGGTGGTGGTGGGAGCTCCCGTATGGCAGAGCTCTTGGATCGGAGCTCTTGGAGCTCAAAGCGTGTGGAGCTCAGAGCTCGGGAGTGACATTTGCATATGACCTCTGTGAGGTCACTTCCGCTTCCGTTCACGTGACCGGAACTGACCTTTGACCCTGGCGCGCGCTAACAATACCGGACAAAATTGCTCGCCGGGGTCAAAGGTCAGTTCAGGTCACGTGAACGGAAGCGGATGTGACGCTTTGAGCTCCAAGAGCTCCGATCCAAGATCTCTGCCACACGGGAGCTCCCACCACCACCACCACCACCGGGCGAGGTCCGCCATCTTCAGTCCGTGTCTTTTCGGTGACGGAGTGTAAACATGATAGCACATGTAGTGACCTGTCTGTTGGGTTTTTCCCACAATATCGTTCACTTCCGAGTCTCTTCGGTCACTTTCCGAAAGACACGGAGGTGGACGAAGAGACACGGAGGTGCCCGAAGATGTCACGGAGGTTACCACCGAAGATGTCACGGAGGTGCCCGAAGAGACACGGAGGTCACCAAAGATGTCACGGAGATCACCGAAGAGACACGGAGATGCCCGAACATGATACCAGCTAGCGTGCTATGAAAGGGAAGCGGACTGGCCGTTTCATCAGACCTCTATCAACCACCAAGATGTTAACTTGTACTACGTGCACGAAATCATTCACTCGTCTGCACGACTTGCGCCGCCATGAGGCTACCAAGCACGAAGGAACCGCCCGGTATAGCTGTACGATATGTACACTGTCGTTTCAGCGCCTGGATCATTTACAGCGCCACACACGTGCACGCCATGAAGTACCCAAGCGTCCATGCGAATAATGTGGTCGGCTTTTCAAACTGACCAGTCAGTTGCTGCGACATCAACGCACACGACACCCTGTTCCGCAGCCACGTTTGCAGGTAGCAGAGCCCGGAGGCACCAATATCGAGACAGGGGGAACTCCCACCCATCGCACGAGGGCCGATCATGATGTCGCCCTAATTCAACAGTCAAATTCCGACGACAAGACCTTGGGCCAGATTTTGTACGACATGGAGGGCAAAGTACACTTCGTGGACGAACCCATAAATGTTCCTAGCGATCTGTTACACGAAGACCATCCAATGAGTGACATCTATCAGCGCCATTGGCCCATGATCCGGCACTGTTTCTACCGCCATCGCCCTATTCAAGATATCTACAATTTCCGACTGACCGACCTCGCCCGTCTACGCAGCTACGTGGAAGCCATCTTCAACGATCAAACTACGGCCTTCAAGTTGAATCTGGCGTTTGGTTATGTGCTACAGCATAAGGACACAGACCAAGCCCGATATTTTTACCCGAGCAGTAACATCCGGGTATTTGACCAACCGTTTACCATCATTAATCGGGCGTCGCTAGAGGCGATGCTGGACAAACTGGACACCGTGGATCCCTTGGAATGGGCCCAACAACAACGCCCCAAAACACAATGGGTCGTAGAGAGGGTGACCAATGTTACGTTTTTCGTTACCAAGATGACCGACCAACCCCATCGCCTGAATGCGTCACTTCATGCACTGATGAATACCATAACATGCCGTACATGCTCTATATGTCTACATGCTGATCGTTGACGGTACGGAGGTGACCGAAGAGACACGGAGATGACCGAAGATGTTACAGAGGTTACCGAAGAGACACGGATGTGCCCGAGGAGTCATGGACGTCACCGAAAAGACACGGAGGTGACCGAAGAGACACGGAGGTTGCCGAAAATACACGCTTGTCACGGAAAAACGTATAAAAGTGGAAATTTTTACGGCATTCATCATTTCCAGATCCACAGCCGATATGTTCTCTTGCACAACTTGCCAGAAGCTGTTTACTCGTCTAGATAATTTACGACGCCACGAGGCCTCCACTCACAACGATGCTCGGTATACTTGTACAACCTGCGCACGGACATTCAATCGGGAGGATCATTTACTGCGCCACGAACGCTCATTCCACGAGGCCGCGACGGAACAATGTAACGGTTGTGGTCAACTCTTCAAACGACCCAGTCAGTTAAGACAGCACCAACGTTTGATTCATAGTCCATCACCACGGTATGAGCGACAACTTTCCACTAAAGAGGCACCCATGAGGGTCAGACCTAGTGAAGATGAGCCCGGGGAGACGAATGCCACTGGTGATGCGATCACGGAGAGCCCGTCTATACCCACAGTTCAAAAGAGCCTAGATATCCAGCCGGTCCCTAGCATTACTGTTCCCAGTCATACGCCTGACAACGAACAACGAACAACGAACATTTTCTGGAAGATGCGGTGGACGTTCCCAGCGATCTCTTACAGGACGCCCATCCAGTGAGTGACATCTATCAGCGCCATTGGCCCATGATACGGCACTGTTTCCACCGTAATCGCCCTATTCAAGATATCTACAATTTCCGACTGACTGACCTCACCCGTCTACGCAACTACGTGGAAGCCATCTTCAATGACCAAGCTACGTCCTTCAAATTAAATCTGGCGTTTGGTTATGTACTGCAGCATAAGGAGACAGATCAAGTCCGATATTTTTACCCGAGCAGTAACATCCGGGTATTTGACCAACCGTTTACCATCATTAACCGGGCGTCGCTAGAGACGATGCCGGAGAAACTGGACACCGTGGATCACTTGGAATGGGCCCAACAACAACGCCCCAACACCAAGTGGACAGTGGAGAGGGTGACCAATGTTACGTTCTTCGTGACCAAATTACGGAATCTTCCCATCGGGTGAATGTATTCACCCATGCACTGATAGATACTCAGAATGCACAAACAACTATCTGAGGATATGTTGCCTCAACGGTATCCTGGGTTGCCCGACGATGATTAGAATAAACGGTTCAAAGCGAACATGACCGAAGATGGAACTTTCTGAAATGGAGACTTCTGATTGGACAAGAATATATCTAACGGATAGGAACGAATATGACAGATGCAAATGGTGGCGTCTGATTGGACAAGAGTCTTCTTGAATTGTAGATATACCCAACGCGGTTCCCCCAGCGTGGGTATGATGTAACATTGGGGAGAATAAACTATATGAAAAAAATTCTTGTTGTTGTTGTTCTCTCATGTCTCATCCTTGTTGTTGTTGTTGTACTCTCTCCGGTCTGTTAAGGCGTAACGACGGACGTCACTGCATTTCGAAGAATGAGAGCTACCCCGAGAGCTACAAAATGACACCCCACACGACACATTCGGACCAAGGAGGGTCCATCTCTACACCAAATACCTTCCTGCACTTTCCTAAAATGCCCACTTTCGCTACTACTCGTACTGATGACGTCCCCGATGACGTCACAGATAACGGGAACATCCCTCAAATGGGGCTGTACATCCCGAGAGCTACAACATGACACCTCCCAGGACGCATTCGGACCAAGGATGGTCCATGTCTACCCCAAATACCTTCCCTCCCTGCCCCAAAATGTTCACTTTGGCTACTACTCGTACTGATGACGTCACCAATGACGTCACAGATGACGTGAACATCCCTCAAATCGGGTCTACACCCCGAGAGCTACAAAATGATACCTCCCAGGACGCATTCGGACCAAGGATGGTCCATCTCGACACCAAGTACCTTCCCGCAGTGCCCCAAAATGGCCACTTTACTTACTACAACCAACTGCGCATGCGCAGATTGACGCGACTTGCATTTAAAAACACATCATTCTGACTCTACCCCACACAAGCTTCACTTTGATACCTCACACGACCCATTCAGACCCATAGCGGTCCATCTCTACCCCAAACACACACCCACATACCCCCCAAAATGCCTGCTTTCTATACTACGGGCGAGACTGCGCATGCGCAGAATATTGAAAACGGACGAACTATTAGTCCAGTCGGATGCTCCTCCACGAGGGCTTCAAAATAAGACCTCATACGACACCATAGGATCATTAGGGGCTCACCTAGACCCCAAAACGTCTACCCCGTATGGGGCTATACCCCCTAGCCATGCAGTATAGGCCTATGGGCTTACCCAGGCCTCGGTGAACTTTTTCCAAAAATGTCACCGTTTCGCTTTGAAACCCTTCCCATCGTGTTCTAAATGACGAGACGTGAAAAACAAATCCAAACAACCCATTTCACAATGAACGTATGTGAATTTCCCAGGTTGAACCTACACCCCCATATATATATAGTATGGAGCTATATGAGCCTATATACAGACCTACCCGGTACTTTTCCAAAAATTTGACCGTTTCGCTTCGAAACCCTTCCCATGGTGTTCTAAATGATGAGACGTGAAAAACAAATCCAAACAACCCATATCATAATGAACGTGTGTGAATTTCCCAGGTTGAACCTATACCCCCATATAGCCAGTATGGGACTATATGGGCTATATGGTACTTTTCCAAAAAAATCACCGTTGCGCTCCGAGACCCTTCCCATCGTGTTCTAAATGACGAGACGTGAAAAACAAATCCAAACAACCCATATCACAATGAACGTGTGTGAATTTCCCAGGTTGAAGCTATACCCCCATATAGCCAGTATAGGACTACATGGGGCTATATACAGACCTCGGTGACTTTTCCCAAAAATTTCACCGATTCGCTCCGGGACCCCTCCCATTGTGTTTTTCTCGGCGAGACGAGAAAAACGAGAACCCACAACCCATAGTAACACCCACAAAAAAAAAATTGACCACCCCTCCCCCCATATAGCCGGTATGAGCCTATATACAGACCTCGGTGACTTTTCCCAAAAATTTCACCGATTCGCTCCGGGAGCCTTCCCATTGTCATTTTCTTGGCGAGACGAGAAAAACGAGACCCCACAAGCCATAGTAAAGCCCACGAAAAAAAAAATTGACCATCCCCATACCCCATACAGGCATTTTCCCTTATATTGTATAATACAGACCCCTATTGTAGGGGTAAAGTCCGTTTTCCGCTTTTTACAGTTTCGGGAAAAAATCCTAATTTTACATGCACCCACCCCATTGACTTGATAGGCAGGCCCCAATAAGCCCGGGGACCGATATTAGCCCTTTTGGCTAGAGTTGATAGGTGTTTTCCCCTATTTTAGGGGTAAAGTCCGTATTCCGCTTTTTATAGTTTGGGGAAAAAATCCTAATTTTACATGCACCCACCCCATTGACTTGATAGGCAGGTCCCAATAAGCCCGGGGATCGATATTAGCCTTTTGGCTAGGGTTGATAGGTGTTTTCCCCTATTTTAGGGGTAAAGTCCGTGTTTCGCTTTTTATATTTTCGGGCAAAAATCCTAATTTTACATGCACCCACCGATGACTGAATGGCCCTCGAGGAGCGCTTCACTTTGACACCTCACTCGACCCATTCGGTCCACTAGGGACCCACCCCTGTCACAAAACGTCTATTCCCATACTCTTTTTAGGCATTCCCCGTGTACATTAACATTGAAAGTCACTTGGTTGACATGGGACTACGTTCTGTCCGCGGAGGAATACAAAGGTTACAGGTTGCCGGAACTACTTTTGACCTCCACGTGACCTTGAGCTGGTGGCGCCCCCTGGAAAAAAGGGAACCAAGAGTTACCTCCCTGGAAAACTCGCGTGGATTTACGCCCTCCCTACTACTCATGTGACAACAGATTTGTATACAATGAAGGTCACAAACCATCACGACTTTATTTTCGGTGAGTGAGTAGTAGGGTTTAGAGTCGTGTTCAACCTTGTTTCAGTCATATCACGACGGTGCTTACATGTGCCAGAACACGGGAGTGCTCACAGTTCCTATTACCCTGGACACTGATCAGCCCAGCCAGTACATCACCGGTCACCCATCCAAGTATTGACCGAGCTGGAATTTGATTGGAAATTATCCCTGACTGGGCGAGAAAAGGTTTGTGATATATTTTAAAATGTTTCTAGAAAATTCAACACTAAAAAAAATAAAAAATAAAAAAACAAACAAATCCAAACAACCTATAAAAATTTAATAGGGAGCCAGTTTGATTGCCCACCTCCAATATTCGCTTTGATTGTCTCGGGCGGAAAGACCTAATTTCTGGCAGCTGTATCTCGAAAAAAATATGGTAGCGAATGTATACTGACTTTTTATATGTTTTGAGCAGAAAATCAGGCTACTTGGCGTGGTGGATCATTTGAAGCGACGAATTTCAGGGAATATAGTTTTGTCAAAATGTGCACAGGCGATTTACTGCATATTAAACATAAGGCTGTTTTTTAGAGTGGTTTGTGACCTGAAATTGGGCGGAACGCGGTCTGCTTTGCATGCTGGTCAAGGTTTCGACTTGGCTCAAAAAGAAACTTTGACCTTATGAAGATGTAACAAGTGAGAAATGACTACATTGTAGTCAAAACCTGCGGCAGTGGCAATAATACAGTGAAAGACATCAGCGGAGGTAGTGGTAATTGTAGAAAAAAGCGCCATCTGCCAGTGTTTTTATGCCAAGGGAAGTAATTTTCAACTTGTAACCCACAATTGTAGGGATTGCGTAATAGTTCTGATACCATATATATATATATATTCACTTTCCCCATTCAAAATCCGTCGATTTTGACTCGGCCGTGCCGTCTATACTGAATTGACAGACGAACTCACCATGATCGCTTTGGCAATGTTTTGGTACAAGTATCGTGTATGCCAAGTTTCAAAACATTCTGTTCAGTTGTTACTTTTTGAAAATCAAAAAGGCTTTCAAATATTTGGAAATCCAAACAAATTTCGAGGATTTAGTCATAGCGCGAATATCTGCGCTCTTCAGTCTCCCTTCTCGCTTAATTTGCCGATCAAAATGGAAAATTTATATTTCCTTCAAAGTTATTTTTCAATAAATTTAGTATCAGGTCTATCACTTCGATCTGTGAAACTACGGAATGGAATTTAAGGCTTTATCGAACTGTCCAAGAGGCATAATGACACTCTTTCACTATTCAAATGGAGGCCTGTTACAGTATTTGATTAAAATAATTAATTAGGTTTCTGCATTTACGTTCGTTATCATCTGCGAACTAAATTCCTTGCCACTCTTTTCCACGCAGCAAATACCAATACCAAGACATGGTTTGCTTCTTCTATATAAATGATTAACTATTTCATTCTTAGGAAATATCATCTCATCTGACATGTTCGGCTAAGCCTTTTCGAAGGTTGCTAATTTTATTAATTTCTTTTCTTTAAAATCAAATTCTGCAAACAACAAACATTTCTAGTCAGTATCTATGGATATCTTTATATACTCAATTCGCGAATATGTTTGTCACTAAGTCATTCCGAAGGTGATTCAAGTGCAAAGTTTCGGGGCTAGTTCACTAAACAAGGTCTGTGTGTAAGAGAATGATGTCGAATTCTCGTTATTATCTTTTGATACATCAAATTGTTGGATTCGCGAAAATGACTGCCAAGTTAAAGTCAATCCGAAAGGTATCTAAGTATCAAAATCAAACTCAAAACCCCTCCAGGAAAACAAAGGCCCTAGCTTTTGGCCACGAGGTCAACTAGATCGTTTTTATGGCCAGTATAATCTGCTATATATGACGTAATTCCATTAGTAAAACTGATTGACAAAGTAACGTAAATTTTGTATAGAACCAGTCAATTCTAGCAGAAATGGGCTCCGACTTGAGAGAATGATGTCAAATGCAATATGTTTCTGCGCATTGTCTGCTGATACACATAAGTATTGAATTTACGGAAGTGATTAATGCTATTCTAAAGGGATTCTGAGTGCGGAAGAGGACGGGAACATCAATACCAGCGAATCAAGGCCCTGGCTTGCGAGAATGAGGATAGAGAGGCTGTGCATGTTCCGAAAGAGAATCATTCAAAATGGCTATTTGCCAAATGGCATGCTTGTAACCGAAAGTGCACAATATAACTGCATGACTGTGAGGTAGTGTTCGCGCACAGGGGTGTCTAACTCATTAAATACTACATAGTCATTTCTGTCCCTTCGAACTGGGCTACCATTTGAAATTGTCCGGTAATGAGTGAGTCCATCTGAATCCTTTCGTCGGCAAAATAAGCATTCAAGATTCAAGATTTTATTGTACAAACACCAGTCAAAGGCAGAGTACAAAATTTTAAGAGGAATACAACAAGAGAAACAATGGAACAGTGACATGAATATTAATATTTATATATATATGTTATATCTGAGAGATATGTTATATCTGAGTGTTACCGTTGATATTAGAACCTTGATTTTTGGCATGAAGGTGCATTAGGGGACTGTTACCAGCATGTTTTGAGCTGACCTACTTTTGATGAAAATTTCTGGTGATTTTTGATAAAAATCACTGGTGAATCTAACTTGAGCCGTGCCCATCTTAATATAGGCAGGATTTCAACTGGGGGTCCAAGAGTTCAGCGTGCGTCGGAGTCCTAATGCCTATCCTACTTCTTATGTCCTGTGACGTTATTCACACTGGTCATGAAGGTGCATTAGGGGACTGTTGCCAGCATGTTTCGAGCTGACCTACTTTTGATGAAAATTTCTGGTGATTTTTGATTAAAATCACTGGTGATTCTAACTTGGGCCGTGCCCATCTTAATATTGGCAGGATTTCAACTGGGGGTCCAAGAGTTCATTGCGTGTCGGAGTCCTAATTCCTACCCTACTTCGTAGGTCCTTTGATGTTATTCACACTATTCTCATGTATAATAAATCCAATCCGGAAATTAACGAAGCAATAATTCATTCCACCGAATATAGTTGCAAATGAATTCAAACGCGCCTGAAGACAGTGTTGTCATGTGAGATCGGAGGTTGAAAAGAAAAGTGTGGCAGAGATCACACTCTCTTAGCGCATGCGCATTTCAAAAAGTCACAAGAAGAAGAACAAGAACAACAACAACAACAACAACGCGAGCCTCCCGTAGACCTGCGTGCCGCAGGTAAAAAGGTAGATACAATAAATGATCTGTCAAATATAGGACATGTGCCTCATGTCATTTAATTGAAGATGAATTTCGTGTACTTCTGGATTGCCCCAGATTTGATACAAAAAGATTAGTTGTGTTAGACAGGGTAACAAATTTATCACCCAATTTTAGTTCCTTGTCAGCATTTAATAAATTTGTGTGACATATGTCATGTGGAGAGGCCAGGGCAGAATATGTTATGCCATTGGCCAATTTATATATGAGGTATTTGAATTACATGGCCATTAGCTGATGTTAAATTAGTGAAGTGTTTACTCGCGAAGGGAGATAACCTATCTACTGAATTAAGTACGAATGAACTCCCTTGCTTCTGTACTGCTGGTTTTGCAATAAGTCTGAATAAAGTTGTTTGAGGGTAGGAATCTTTCAAATCATGGGGAGGGTGTATGGCTTTGTTTATGAATGTATAGTTATTTTGATTGTTCGCCTCAGGTAGGTGCTTTGATTACCAAATAAACATCTATTCTATTATATTCTTTTCTTTTCTGTGTTTGATATTTGGAACGATGATAATGAATTTACTTTCCAGGTTCAGTTCGTCTCTTCATTGATAAAATTATGGAAGCCGTGAAAGCCTTTTAGATATGGTTCAACGGCAATTTCGAGAAGAAATACCATGTAAATTAAATATATTTCTGACATTCTGAAAACCGTTTCATATTTTACAACTGATTGGACTTTTCATTTTCCATATATTCTTTCAAAGTGTATTGACTCACAGTTTTTTCCTGTACTTGATAAACGTCAGGTAAACACCGTGTTCTTGAAATATGTCACCGTTTCCAAAACTTTACGGTTTGATAGTGCGCCTTCATACATTATTTTTCGATGTCAGAAAGTGTTACACCCGTTTCTATAATCTTCAAAAAACTTAGGTTTGAGGGGCATTATTTTAACATGACGTTACTGTGACGTAATGAAAGCGGCAATCTTGCATTTTTCACTTTTTCTGGTAGAGATTGACCAAACGGTATGTTGTGTTAAGTTTCAGCCCTCTAGCTCAAGGGTAAAAAAAATTATTAGGTGGAGGGGGGGGGGGTCGCATTGGCCCCTCCTCTGGCCTGGACAATTCGCAAAAAGCCCAGGCCAGATACGGTTAAGTATATGTTTGAAAGTCATACGCGAAGGATTAGCAAATTCAATAAGTTAGCATATTGTAAAAGGCGTGAATGTCTGTACCCTGAATGGTCCACGTGACATTAAGTTGTCCAGTGAAACCTATGTATACCGGCGGTGCTTTGGGACCAGGATAAAGGGTCGGCCTTAAGGGTTCTGGTTTATCAAGGTTCAAAGTGCTTTAAATTTTAGTATTAGGACCATGGATAATGTCGGTATTTAGAGGTTGGTCGGTTTACCTAGGTGTCGCTTTTCACAGGTCACAGTGTATATCAGTGAAAAGTGGTTGATGAGCCGTGTGTGTATTTTGTAAAGAGTATTGTAACAAAATGATTTTATTATGTACAATGTACCTACCACTATAAATAAAATAAATATCCATATTGGGGTCATTTTGAGCCTATTTGTATAACCCCCAGAGCAGAGGATCCTGAGTAAATTCAAATTAGCGGCCATGCGGGGTACCAGAAAAGTGATGTCTCGTCATTTTTCTTCAAAATTACTGCTTTTTCGTGAGGAAAAGTGGATAAAGGTATTTTACTTTACTTCAGGCTAATATTTACTAATTTATCATGCAGTTTTTGAGGAGAAATTACCAATATAAATATTTCGAAAAATCTGAGCGAAAATTCTATCCCTAAAATGCCTTTTTCTTGAAAATGACGTCACTGTGGCGTCATCAAAGTCGCCATCTTGGCTATTTGTGGGTAGAGCTTGACCCAATGGTAAGCTGTGGTAAGTTTCAGCTCTTTAGCTCGAGGGAGTAAGAAAAATAATTAGGGGGAGGGGGGACGCTTCCCCTCCCACGGCCTAGACAGGTCCCAAAAAGCCTTCGACAGATTTTAACTATTTAACTTGATACAGTCGATCGAATGCGATCGAGGAGGCATCCCTTTTGCATGTTCAGTAAAGGAAACATTCATTATTTGTGAAGAGAGAGAAATCGTTAAACTTAGGGCCCCAGGTGGTGTCACCTATAGGCGAATCGGCACAAAATCATTCCCAAAAGATAACCTGAGGGAAGGTATCCACATCACAACGTCCAAAGAATCCGTTCAGGTCTTCAAATGTCTGTCCGGAAATTCAATTTTACCTTGGCCCACAGGTGGCGTCACTTATAGGCGGATTGACACGAAAAAAACTAACCCCAACCGAGATCTTGAGGCAAGATCCTCTGACATTGGAAATAGAAAAATGAATCTGTTCAGTTTTACCAGAATGTTAACTTGGCCCACAGGTGGCGCGACCTATAAGCAGAACGACACGAAAAACAATCCCAAGCGAAACCCAAGGTACACAAATACCAAATTTGGAAAGAATCCATTCAGGCATTGCCCGGAAAAAAAATTAAATTGGTCCTCAGGTGGCACCAATTATATGTTGATCAGCATGAAAAACAATGCCAAGCGAGATATTGAGGTGAGGTGCCCACATACAAAATTTGGAAAGAATCGGTGCAGATTTTCAAAAGCTATTGTCTGGAAACACTTTCAACTTAGCCTTCAGGTGGTTCCACCTTTGCTCGAAAACAATATCAATCCCGATCTTGAGCCAAGGTACCCACACACCAAATTTGGAAAGAGCAAGAGTCCTTAAGGTTTTTAAAACTTATTGTCTGGAAATGCAATTTTAACTTTTTTAAATTTTGGTGCCCGGGGATAGTGCATACTCCCGAGGGTAGTGTAAGCTGCTGGAATATATGAGGGTATGGTGTCGGGCGAGGCTTAGTTTGGGAGTGAGGCTCGGCGCCCCGGGGTCGGTGACATGCTCTCGAGGGTTGTGATAAGTGTGCCGACACGAAAGCCATGAAAAGCTCCCTGCACATATTTCAACCACAGTGATAACTGCATGCCATCATCTGCCAGTCTGAGGAACCACAAGGTCAGAAATCAAATTCAATGCAGAAAATTTATCATATACCCAATGTGCACCCAAACTTTAGGGACTCCCAAATTAACATAGTAAGTTAAATGTGGTTGATGCAAAAGCTTTAAGGTAAAGCATATGAGGTGGAATACAATTATTTGATAGCAAGAAAGAAATGGTGTCCTTCATTTAAGGCGACATGAAATTCAAATCTAACAGAGGTTCGGCCAGTTATTTCATATTATATTTCTGAGATTAAATATGGTTTGTGAAAAAGCTTTAGGATAAAACATAAGATGTGAAATAGAACGATTTGATAACAAATCTTGTCCTTCACTTAAGGCGACACGAAATTCAAATCTAACAGGGGTTCGGTACTGCGGAGATTCCCCCGCCAGTTATTCCATATTATATTTTTCAAATAAAATATGGTTCGTGCAAAAGCTTTGGGGGTAAATCAAATAATGTGGGATAGAATGATTTGATAGCAAAACTGAAGGAAATGATGTCCTTCATTTAAGGCGACACGACAATTAAATCTAAGAGGTGTTCGGTACTGCGGGAACCCCCGCCAGTTATTTCATATTGTACCTCTGAAATTAAATAATGAAATAAATAACTTATTAGTAATTACTATAAAGGAATATATTGTAGATGATTCGGCATGTGTGTGTGTGTATAAACAATGTACATTGCATCTTAAACCTCAGATAGGTTAGTATCAAATGAGGCTGAGAAGCTGTGGATAGGAATCCTTTTAATATTGGTGCCCCAGGTGTGGGGACATCCCCTCCGAGGGCAGTGCATATGTTGAATAAGTGTAGCATCATGTAATCTTCCAGAATATACGAGAATTGAGGGGTGTATCGGGAGAGACCTAGTTCAGGAGACATAGCGCGAAGCCGAGAAGCTGTGGACAGGAACAATTTTCGGCAACGATTATAATTGACAAAGCATCTGCTGCAAGTTGTATTGTCAGTCTTTTGCCCAGGATATTACCTTTTCAACGGGAGGTCTTACACCAAAGCCGTGCCCAATTTTCTAAGTCCAAAACGTTAACAACATTTTTCGGACAGGACAGGGACGAGAACAGGGGCAGGAACAGGAACACGGACATCCACAGATATCATCATTTAGATTCCTATATCGAGCTGTCCGCAGCTAAAGCTAAAGGCTCGACAAAAATCTGTTCAGTTTTTCAGAAATTATTGTGCGGAAATGAAATTTTAACTAAAAGCGGATCAACACAGAAAAGAAAAGAAAAATCACATGGTTTTGTTACCTGTATCTCCTCGACTTGGCACTGAGATATTCTTGTATCTATGTCAGTAGCTTTAAAATTTGCAAGGCCACTGTCTCTGTTTAACTCATTTGTGAAAGAAATATATGTAGGCCTAACGTCACTATACTGTATGACACGGCTGTAAACGGCAGCCACTTTTCCAGATGGCCGATTTGAATATAACAGAAATTGTAGATAAAATACAAGTATCCAGTTTCTGACAGAGCTGAAAAACAATAGGTGTCTTCCCCTAGACAGGAGCAATATGCACACCAAATTTGAAGTTGATTGACGAAGGCATTCGGAAGTTATCCGACGGAAAAGATTGAACAGAAGGAAAATTTGCATATAATGGGATTTGTTGATAAAAACGCAATTCCCTGTTCAGCACAGCGCTGACAAACAACAGGATGTCTTCCTCTAGGTAGGACCAATTGGCACCACAAATTTGAAGTTGATTGACAAAGGCATTCAAAAATTATCCGACGGAAAAGCAAAGTGAGAAAAAGAAGAAGCAGAAGAAAGAAGGAACTGACAAACAAGTAAGGCATCCTAATACATAGACATACTGTAGGCCTATACGAGTTGTTATTGCGGGAGAAGAGGGGAATTCTGGATAGGCCGTATTTTGTAGTTGCGACGAATTTGACCTCTATCACCCCCCCCTCTCTCTTTCTTTGTGCTCACCCGAGTCTACACTGCCTTGCCACATATTGCTGAAAAACACAAGACAAGCCACCAGTGGAAACGATTTTGAACAAGGAACACAAATTGTAAATATTCCCGTCGCCGTGACCGAAATACCGAAGATGATGTCTTTGTCGAACTTGTCGTAGAGAGGCTCGCCGATGAAAGACCCTGCCATGTAGCCTAACGCTAGCATGGTGATAAGTAATGAACCGCGACCAATGTCAGTATCTGTGTGTCGAAGCAGGTCTAAAAAGGCAGTCGTGGTGCATGTGTACGTACAACCCTGAAAAGAGAAGTACAACAAATGTCACTTATAAGCTTCTAACAGAAATAGGCAGATACAATAAAAGATCTGTCAAATATAGGACATGTGCCTCATGTCAGTTAATTGAAGATGAATTTCATGTACTTCTGGATTGCCCCAGATACGATGCAAAAAGATTAGTTGTGTTAGACAGGGTAACAAATTTATCACCGAATTTTAGTTCCTTGTCAGCATTTAATAAATTTGTGTGACATATGTCATGTGAGAGAGCCAGTGGGCAGAATATGTTATGCCATTGGCTTTAATTTGGCATGGAAAGAGGGTATTTGAATTACATGGCCATTAGCTGATGTTAAATTAGTGAAGTGTTTACTGCGAATGGAGATAAATCTTATCTACAGAATTGGGTACGAATGAACTCCCCTTGCTTCTGTACTGCTGGTTTTGCAATAAGTCTGAATAAAGTTGTTTGAGGGTAGGAATCTTTCAAATCATGGGGAGGGTGTATGGCTTTGTTTATGAATGTATAGTTACTTGATTGTTCGCTTCGGTAGGTGCTTTGATTACCAAATAAACATCTATTCTATTATATCTTTTCTGTGTTTGATATTTGGAACGATGATAATGAATTTACTTTCCAGGTTCAGTTCGTCTCTTCATTGATAAAATTATGGAAGCCGTGAAAGCCTTTTAGATATGGTTCAACGGCAATTTCGAGAAGAAATACCATGTAAATTAAATATATTTCTGACATTCTGAAAACCGTTTCATATTTTACAACTGATTGGACTTTTCATTTTCCATATATTCTTTCAAAGTGTATTGACTCACAGTTTTTTCCTGTACTTGATAAACGTCAGGTAAACACCGTGTTCTTGAAATATGTCGCCGTTTCCAAAACTTTACGGTTTGATAGTGCGCCTTCATACATTATTTTTCGATGTCAGAAAGTGTTACACCCGTTTCTATAATCTTCAAAAAACTTAGGTTTGAGGGGCATTATTTTAACATGACGTTACTGTGACGTAATGAAAGCGGCAATCTTGCATTTTTCACTTTTTCTGGTAGAGATTGACCAAACGGTATGTTGTGTTAAGTTTCAGCCCTCTAGCTCAAGGGTAAAAAAAATTATTAGGTGGAGGGGGGGGGGGTCGCATTGGCCCCTCCTCTGGCCTGGACAATTCGCAAAAAGCCCAGGCCAGATACGGTTAAGTATATGTTTGAAAGTCATACGCGAAGGATTAGCAAATTCAATAAGTTAGCATATTGTAAAAGGCGTGAATGTCTGTACCCTGAATGGTCCACGTGACATTAAGTTGTCCAGTGAAACCTATGTATACCGGCGGTGCTTTGGGACCAGGATATAGGGTCGGCCTTAAGGGTTCTGGTTTATCAAGGTTCAAAGTGCTTTAAATTTTAGTATTATAGTCTGTCTATTTTAATTAGTCGTCTACTTTGGAGCTTGCCAAAAATCAGTAGTTAACCCTGCAACAATTTTCTTTTTTGCAGCGTGTAGAACAATCTGAACTCTACAAAATGACTACCATTTCTCCGTGATATCGATAATATATCACGCTTGAAATAACTTTATCATTCACTCCATATAAAACTCCAGTACAGTTGTTTATGCACCGGGCCTCAATTACATACGGAGACGTCATAATGTATTCATGCTCATTGGCACAATGGTCATTAATGCCGAATATAGTAAAAACAGGCGGTCCGTGAGAGTGTCGCACATATTCCATGCCCCAGTGAAATTGCCGAATGATAAACCGCGCACACCTCTATGACCACGCAAGGCATTGTTGACCTTTGTGCTAGACAGCACGAATACATTATGACGTCTTCCTATGTAATTGAGTCCCGGTACATGAAACAACTGTACTGGAGTTTTATATGGAGAGAATTAAAAAGTTATTTCAAACGTGATATATTATCGGTATCACGGGGAAATGGCAGTCGTTTTGTAGATTTCTGTTTGTTCTACACAATGCAAAAAAGAAAATTTGTGCAGAGTTAACTGCTGATTATTGACAAGCTCCAAAGTAGACGACTAATTAAAATAGACAGACTATAGGACCATGGATAATGTCGGTATTTAGAGGTTGGTCGGTTTACCTAGGTGTCGCTTTTCACAGGTCACAGTGTATATCAGTGAAAAGTGGTTGATGAGCCGTGTGTGTATTTTGTAAAGAGTATTGTAACAAAATGATTTTATTATGTACAATGTACCTACCACTATAAATAAAATAAATATCCATATTGGGGTCATTTTGAGCCTATTTGTATAACCCCCAGAGCAGAGGATCCTGAGTAAATTCAAATTAGCGGCCATGCGGGGTACCAGAAAAGTGATGTCTCGTCATTTTTCTTCAAAATTACTGCTTTTTCGTGAGGAAAAGTGGATAAAGGTATTTTACTTTACTTCAGGCTAATATTTACTAATTTATCATGCAGTTTTTGAGGAGAAATTACCAATATAAATATTTCGAAAAATCTGAGCGAAAATTCTATCCCTAAAATGCCTTTTTCTTGAAAATGACGTCACTGTGGCGTCATCAAAGCCGCCATCTTGGCTATTTGTGGGTAGAGCTTGACCCAATGGTAAGCTGTGGTAAGTTTCAGCTCTTTAGCTCGAGGGAGTAAGAAAAATAATTAGGGGGAGGGGGGACGCTTCCCCTCCCACGGCCTAGACAGGTCCCAAAAAGCCTTCGACAGATCTTAAATATTTAACTTGATACAGTCGATCGAATGCGATCGAGGAGGCATCCCTTTTGCATGTTCAGTAAAGGAAACATTCATTATTTGTGAAGAGAGAGAAAACGTTAAACTTAGGGCCCCAGGTGGTGTCACCTATAGGCGAATCGGCACAAAATCATTCCCAAAAGATAACCTGAGGGAAGGTATCCACATCACAACGTCGAAAGAATCCGTTCAGGTCTTCAAATGTCTGTCCGGAAATTCAATTTTACCTTGGCCCACAGGTGGCGTCACTTATAGGCGGATTGACACGAAAAAACTAATCCCAACCGAGATCTTGAGGCAAGATCCTCTGACATTGGAAATAGAAAAATGAATCTGTTCAGTTTTACCAGAATGTTAACTTGGCCCACAGGTGGCGCGACCTATAAGCAGAACGACACGAAAAACAATCCCAAGCGAAACCCAAGGTACACAAATACCAAATTTGGAAAGAATCCATTCAGGCATTGCCCGGAAAAAAAATTAAATTGGTCCTCAGGTGGCGCCAATTATATGTTGATCAGCATGAAAAACAATGCCAAGCGAGATATTGAGGTGAGGTGCCCACATACAAAATTTGGAAAGAATCGGTGCAGATTTTCAAAAGCTATTGTCTGGAAACACTTTCAACTTAGCCTTCAGGTGGTTCCACCTTTACTCGAAAACAATATCAAGCCCGATCTTGAGCCAAGGTACCCACACACCAAATTTGGAAAGAGCAAGAGTCCTTAAGGTTTTTAAAACTTATTGTCTGGAAATGCAATTTTAACTTTTTAAAATTTTGGTGCCCGGGGATAGTGCATACTCCCGAGGGTAGTGTAAGCTGCTGGAATATATGAGGGTATGGTGTCGGGCGAGGCTTAGTTTGGGAGTGAGGCTCGGCGCCCCGGGGTCGGTGACATGCTCTCGAGGGTTGTGATAAGTGTGCCGACACGAAAGCCATGAAAAGCTCCCTGCACATATTTCAACCACAGTGATAACTGCATGCCATAATCTGCCAGTCTGAGGAACCACAAGGTCAGAAATCAAATTCAATGCAGAAAATTTATCATATACCCAATGTGCACCCAAACTTTAGGGACTCCCAAATTAACATAGTAAGTTAAATGTGGTTGATGCAAAAGCTTTAAGGTAAAGCATATGAGGTGGAATACAATTATTTGATAGCAAGAAAGAAATGGTGTCCTTCATTTAAGGCGACATGAAATTCAAATCTAACAGAGGTTCGGCCAGTTATTTCATATTATATTTCTGAGATTAAATATGGTTTGTGAAAAAGCTTTAGGATAAAACATAAGATGTGAAATAGAACGATTTGATAACAAATCTTGTCCTTCACTTAAGGCGACACGAAATTCAAATCTAACAGGGGTTCGGTACTGCGGAGATTCCCCCGCCAGTTATTCCATATTATATTTTTCAAATAAAATATGCTTCGTGCAAAAGCTTTGCGGGTAAATCAAATAATGTGGGATAGAATGATTTGATAGCAAAACTGAAGGAAATGATGTCCTTCATTTAAGGCGACACGACAATTAACTCTAAGAGGTGTTCGGTACTGCGGGAACCCCCGCCAGTTATTTCATATTGTACCTCTGAAATTAAATAATGAAATAAATAACTTATTAGTAATTACTATAAAGGAATATATTGTAGATGATTCGGCATGTGTGTGTGTGTATAAACAATGTACATTGCATCTTAAACCTCAGATAGGTTAGTATCAAATGAGGCTGAGAAGCTGTGGATAGGAATCCTTTTAATATTGGTGCCCCAGGTGTGGGGACATCCCCTCCGAGGGCAGTGCATATGTTGAATAAGTGTAGCATCATGTAATCTTCCAGAATATACGAGAATTGAGGGGTGTATCGGGAGAGACCTAGTTCGGGAGACATAGCGCGAAGCCGAGAAGCTGTGGAC